>VACF01000924.1:0-237365 GCA_006891605.1 Pleurozium schreberi | reverse complement strand
TGAAACAAAAATCAACCGATTTTGCTCTGATGGTTGTAGTTGGTGTTGGTTTCGTGATGGACAGAGTAGAAGTGCTGGAATGGTGCAACAAACTGTCAAGTTTGGAGGTGGGGGAGTGATGATGTGGGTTGCATGACTCCGAGTGGCCTTGGTATGATGTGTAGGATTGAGGGAAGAATGAATCAATACATGTATAGAGAAATTTTAGAGGAAGAGTTGATTCATACGCTGCATGCATACAATTTGGATCCTGCCAATTTGATTTTACAACACGATAATGACCCGAAACATACATCCAGGAGTGTGCGCCGTTGGTTGGATTCGCAAGAATTTACTGTTTTGAAGTGGCCGGCACAATCTCTAGACTTGAATTTGATCGAACACTTGTGGGCAACTTTAAAACGTCAACTAAACCAATATGAGAGACCTCTCAAAGGAATGTTAGAATTGTGGGAGTGTGTTGAGGATTGTTGGGCTTCAATTACTCCCAATGAGTGTAAGAACTTGTATAGGAGCATGCCTAAGTGCATTGCAGCTGTTATAGCTGCTAAGGGTAGGTGGATAAACTTTTAACTTTGTTCCAGCTTGTGTGAGCAAAACTGAGTTTTGGATTGAACTTCACTTTACTTTTTGTTTGTACATGCATACTTGTGTGTAATAGGGTGAATGCAAGAAAGACTAGTACTATTTTGCGTCACAATTCGAATTGCGGAGTTTCCATCCACTATAACTTTTGAAGTATGAGCCCAATTAACTTGAAAATTTTATTGGAGATGTCTTTTTTGATAGCAATTAGATTCCTCATTATTTAGAAATTTAAAAAAATCATTTTATATTTAAATTTAAATTTAGCTAATTTGTCACGTTTTGTAGAAGAGGTTTTTAGTACTAGGGAGTGCCCAAAATTAATGATATAGAGCTGAAATTTTTGTGGTCTATTTCCACACTAGGTGGACATGCATCTGCTAAAGGGAATCTAAAAAAACGTTATTTTATGTCCTCTACATGCGTGCTAACAGGGGTCTCTTGCGCGCACACTTCTAAACATTCAAGATGGTTTTAAGATCATTATTTTGGTGAAATCTCTTTATCATATAGTTCTCCCAAATTGCTAGATTTTAGTTTTAAAAAAAATAATATTTCGTATTTTCTACAAATTAAAACATCAAAACACCTATTTTCATGAAATTTTGCACTTTTCTAGTTCTCCTACTTAGAGAATTTGCCTACGCTTTTCCTTCATAGGGTACCTTCTTCTTACAAGTGTATACATTAAATATATTTTTCACATTTTTCTTAAAATGTTTTTCTAATTTTACAGTACTCCCAAAAAAAACATGAGTACTATGCCAAACGCTACAAAAACCAGGGGTTCTTTCTTGCAATCACCCAATAGGCCTCAATTCCCATGGAAGTATGACTAATTGCAATGGTAATCCTATGCAATTTATGGTTTCATTTTTGGTGCATCCAATTTCCTTACATTGTTTGTTGAATTTCAATATGTTGTGTTTGTACTCAGTTTTGGCAGTTACTATATATGTTTCGTTAATTGCAAGGATGCCCCAACTTCCCCCATGCCTTCTTTCCTATTTGGGCTTTGGTCCAAGGTAGAAATTTTTTTTTGATCAATTTTTGCTAAAAAGTGATGAATTTTTTTAGAAGGAAATATATTTGGCAAAATATATTCTTCCCTTTTAGTGGATGAAAATGCTAAGTTGCTATCAAATCTTGGGACGAGATCACTCTATTTTAGATGAAAAATAGATATTCATCCATACATTGCAAGTTTCGTTCATTTCCATGGATGTAAATAACTTTCCATGGACGTCACTCCCTAGTGAAGATCGCTTGCTTTTTGCCCTGCTTGACACTTAAAGGGCTTGAAAGCTTTTTGCGGCCGTATAGTGTATTATGAATACAATGGTATTTGATCGGGAAAATGTTTTCCAATTTTTTTCCAATACACAATAAATCAATGATCATGATGATATGTAAATAACAAAGTATCACAATTCATATATTACAGCACAATTGAAGAGTTACAAGGCTAAATACGGGTTTCTGCAAAAAGCTCTAATAATTAAGGGAAAGGCACCCAATGGCGTCCGTGTACCCAATGCCATCCGATTCTACAGAGTTGGCTTATTTCTTTGACCTAAAATAATAATCCTTTTAGGCTATAAATGTAGGTACTAGGTAGTACATGGCTTATTTCTTTGACCTAAAATAACAAGGCAAAATCTGCAAAAAGTCTTAATTTAACAAATATGGCCTTGTAATTTAACAAATATGGCCTTGTAGGTAGTACATGGCTTATTTCTTTGACCTAAAATAATAAGGTAGTCTACAGTCCTGCTACATGCAATAGGGTCAACTTTTGCCATATGCACCAAAGACCATTCCATGTGTTGTTCAATTTGAAAAAAAAAAAATTGGACAAAAGAAAGTCTCATATTGACTGGTTACTCAAAACTATTTAAACAGACCATAAGATCAAATTTTGGGCTTCTAGGTTGTTGTAAAAAAACACATTTCGAGCACATGCACAAGATGAAGTTTTAGCTTTATCTAAAAAAGCCTCTTAATTAAATTAATGCATGAAATTTGTATTGATGAACTCAATTCTCATTTGTATCTCCAAATTCCCTTTTCAGGCAAGAAAAAGGACAAAACCCTACAAAATGACAAAAGTAGTAAAATCATCCAATCAAGCCAATCATAAGTAGTAAATTTCCTTTGAGTAATATGAAAAATTCATGTTAAGTGAATACTATATATGTAACTTACAATCATGGAACAATTAGCACCTTCCACTAGTGAAATAAAACCTTAGTACGGAGTATTATTCACTCTCTCTATGTGATTAGAAAGTAGTAAATGGAACAATTCCAAATCATTTTATTTAGAATATATGTTACGCTCAAGGTCATTTGGAGATAGAGTTATGGCCATTGCTTCACCACCGCTTGTAGAAAGCTCAGGACTAAAATCAAAAGCACAAGAGTTTCTTGCAAAGGTTCACCCTTCCTGATCATACAGGGCTTACTCAAATACATTAGTGACCTCCTGAGCTTCTAGCTGGGTCAAGAATGTTATGATCTTCGCCACTGCGCGCTCCCCAACCCACAACAAAATTTTCATTCATTAGATCTAATGGAGGCACAACAACAACAAGAGAAGCATAATTATGATGAATTTCTCAAAAAAAAAGCACACAGTCAGTAGAACAAATAAATTCAAATTGCAAAACCCTAAAATCACATCACATTCTTGAATCGGAATTCTTGAATATGAAATCCCGACCGAGATCGGAGCCGTTTGAACCCGATGGAATTGCAGCGAACTCCAACTGCAGCCGAATTTGCCTCCGACCGTAGCACGTAAGGTGAGAACTCTTCAACGCCCGCACTTCAGCAGAGAGCTGGAAGACGCCTGCGATGACGGAACCAGTGCTGAAGGTAGCGAACAACCGGGGCACTAGGCCTTGGTGTTCGCTTCGCAGGCTTGTGGGATGCCAGAGGTTCCGCCCATGGTGAGCATGACGGACCACCACGCGTGAGGGRCGACCGTTCCCTGCAGAACCTGCGCTTTGCCATGACGACTGTTCCGCCCCTCGTTTGCGGACCTCGTGAGGGCGGACGTTCATCCATTTATGGCAGAACCACCCGTACAGTAGTAGTCGACCCTTAACGCTCAATCCTTAGAGCATCCCCACCAGGGAGTTCTCTTTCCCTTCACTCGGGACCTCAATCTAGTCAACCTTGATTTTATAGGGATGAGACCTCGCAAGTTCTGTAAACAAGCCTCTGAATAGGGAACTTGCCATGAGCTTCACCGCATTCTGTATAATTTATGGATACGGAAGTTGCGATGAGATTGGTGCGAGGGAGTGAAAGCATTTGTATATGCATTCGAGGTCCTCTCCCTAAAGTTTACGGATACGGAACTAGCTGGTGGGGTTGCTCTTAGAGCATCCCCACCAGGGGTATGCTGTATCCCTATCCGGATGAATTTCATCCGGATAGGGAAGAACCCCCCCACCAGTGTGCTCCATCTCTAAAATTTGGAGGAAGGGGGTTCCCAATCCTGCAAAAGGGGCCCAGTTTAGGGAACTCGAATTCAGTAAACCGTATCCTGTTTTTAGTATAAAGTAGGTTGGGTTTTGACGTGGAGGCATAATATTCTACCTTCTCGGTAATAATATGCTCGTCATGGTCCAATCCTGGTAACTCTGGTTGTATATACGGGACGGATGGGTGGGGCAGAGCTTCCCTATCCCTTCCCATCTGGATGAGAAGTACATTTGGGGATAGGGAAGCTACTGGTGGGGATGCTCTTAACCCCTAAAAGCGCAAGGGGTTTGGACAAAACACAAATGTGTTATGAAATACAAATTCTAAAACTTTTTTGAAGTTTGCATCAAAGAAGTTTATGTGAAGCACAAAAAATAGAAGATATATGTACGGTCAAAATTATAAAACTATTTTCAGATTCTCTTCAAATGAACTTTGAAGATATAACTTCAAAAATTCACCAAAAATACAATTTCTATCTTTATCACTTGAATTTTCTTTTGATTGGTCAAAATTGTGGTTTCTGTTGAATTGTAAAAAAATGCATATGACCTAGTCATAAACATATCAATTCTTTCCTCAAATAGTAAGTTTTTCAACACTAGAAAATTTAAAACACATTGTGCTATTTCTCTTATGATTTTTTTTTACTGTAGTGATCTTAGTTTTGAGTATAAATACTGAAAGAAAACCCAATATTTTCAAGGAAAAAAAAAATAAATAGCCAGAGATTGGCATCAGCTGAAGATTCTCGAAATGTATATTTCTTGTCCTTCAGAGCTTTTTTTTGTTTCTCACAGAGCTTGTATTCGTTAGCGAGTCAGTCAGCGTCTGTTTACTAATTATTTGTGTAACTATAGATGCATGCTGGATTGAAACCATACACATGAACGACTCCAAAAATCGTAAGGTCTGGACTGAGGTGAATAGTTTGACTGCTGGAATGATTTCGAGTTGGCCTGCGTTCCATGTCTGTGTTTCGTTTCTGTTTTTGATATGTTTCCAAACTTTAGGGTTTGCGATGGAACATGGAAGTTCTGCTGAAACTTTAGGGTTTGCTATGAGCAAACCAATTGTCCAAGATGAAATTTCCAAGGTCTCCTGAATTCCGATACTCTGCTTGTTCCCCCATGCTTGCTAGTACTGTAATTTTGCTCTTTGCATAGGGATCATGGCAATGCACGGTATATGAGTATATCAATCTTTCATGAAATGTATTCAATCTCTGATTTTTGACTTTTGGTTACTGCGTAGCTAGTTTTGTACATCGTTGTGCATCATTGCACCTGAATGATTTAAACTAAATTTTATATCCTCTAATTTTCATTGAATTTCATTGAATTTTGAAGGTGAGACACACCTGTGGATATTACTACCGGTAGTCAAAAGTCTTATCCCAACTGAAAGTGACCATTGGGTGGACCATTGGCTGGATTTTTTGGGCTCAAAGTGGAGTTGAAATATGTTTGGAGACTGTTGGTTGATGTTTGAAAGACGATGGAATAAACTGCATTAATATTTTTAATTGGATGGGTTCTCGTTTGTAAACTATGTGCATGTACGTGGCATGAATTTTAATTTGTGGAGAAATAAAATGGTTTTATGTGTCATGCTAGATTTCAATTTAACTTTTGAAATGAAAATTAGAGGAATCAAATTTTCTTGACTTATATACAGTGTTCTCCCCAGAATTGATGATTTGAGAAAAATCATTATGTAGGACTATTTGGAACTAAAAAACAAATTAAAAAAAATTTAGACTTTGAGTTTTACAAAGATATGATCTTTTTTAGTCATTGCACCTAAAACATTCACAACTTCAAACATCAATAAATTGGTCATTTTTAGGAAATTTTCAAAATTTTAATAATATTGAAAGTCATGCTTGTAATGGCAAAATTCGTAATGTACTCTTATAAATAATTATATGTAAAGGTCAAATTCAGTAAGTATTGAGCTTGAATTTTTGCACGTAGATTTTGCAAGGCCTATTCCACCATACGCCAATCTTACGATGATATATTGCACTTTTTGATAAAATTTATTTTATTCATGCCTAAGCTTATCAACAAGTAGAGTATCACAACAATGTGGGATCTAAAACTTCTCAATCCTTACTAGCCTCCATCTAAAGTAGTTCCAAATGGAAGAAGCTCTTCCATCTTTACAATCTTCAAGTGCTTATAAATTTTGTCTCTATGTTGTGGCTTTAGATTTAACTATTGAGTTAAGTTTCATTTGAAACATTGCTTTGTCAATTATGTATAGCATGGTCTTGAAAAATTAGCAAAAGATAAGACAATGTCTTTTGCAACTCTTTAGAGTCACTAAATTGTTGAAATTGAATGGTTAGTATTGAAGACGACACCCTTTTCAACTCTTTAGAATCACTAAATTAGTAAGATTGCCAACGGTATAGAAGCATTTTTTTAGAATCAAAGGCATAGAATCTCATTTACCATTATAAATGATCCATGATTTCAAATTTAAGTCATTATAACATTTGAAACTATATTGCTTTGGAAGTAAATATAACATCAAATATTCACTAATAAGATATTAAATACAAGCATATTATAATTTTTTGGTTTCTACATGTTTGTCACCTTGATAATATTGATTTAAAAATGCTAACAAATGATAGCTATTAGGAGAGATTTGGAGCTTAAAAGATTGTTTCAGGCCCGTTCTTCATGATGTTCCCGATGCAATGAGGGGGCAACTGGTTGTTTTCAAGGTTTAAATATTAAAAAAAAAATATTGAAAAAGAAAGTTTTTGGAATCTAAAAAAGACTGGAAATTTTTTATTTTTATTTTTAAAATGACATGGCTAAACTCTAGCCACGTCATAGCTTCAATGGCGCAATTTGTGTGTTCTCCGCAATCTAGGAACTCGTAGTCTTCTAAACTTTGAAATCTTGTTTATTGCCGTATTGTACCTTTGGTTATTGAACATAATTTGTCAAATTTGATTCAAAACAAAATTGCAATATGACAACAAATCAAAAAAAACTCCACATATCTTCTATTCAATTCATTTTTGGAAAAAAAAGATACAAAATAGTTGGTACAAGCTTAAACATATATAGCTTTCCATTATTGACTATAGGAAAAACTATTCTTACTAGTCTTTTGGATCCTATTGCAACATTCATAATTCTCTACATCACTACCTTGAAAATCCAAGATTGTGAGAGAATAAAAAATTTTGGCCATTATTCTTATGTGAATAAACTTTGTAACTCCATGGATGGATTTAGGAAACCATTGTTTCACAACCCTCACTAAAAGAAACCCATGTCTAAGTTGATAGATTGTTTAGGACATCTAGTTTTGCAACCCACACTATAAGAAACCCATGTCTAAGAAACCCATGTATAAGTTGACAGATTGTTTAGGACATCTAGTGTAACAACCAGTGTTATCATGTCAACAATGATGTTCAATGTAACACAAAGATGTCATATTGGATGTCATTGTTGACATAAAATCATTGGTTGTGACATTGAATGTTTCAAGAAATCCGTCAATTTAGGCAAGTGAAAACTAGATAGGACTTTTTGTAGTGCTAATTTCAACTAGCTTTCAATCCTTGTATTCCACAAGCAACCCGCTATTCCCCATGTGAAACTATGGAAACTCTTAATGTATTGGTATGAATTATGCAAAATTGTACAGAGGTGGGTTGCAATTGTTTTGGGGTCGATTTGGGGCCTTTCTACCTATGCCACTTGCCCATTGACTGGGATATATTTTTCTGCCGAAAACGCTATGATAATTCCTAACAGTCTCTCCCAAGGATTCAAGGCATTCACATGTCAACTCATCCCTTAATCAATGTCTTTAATGAAGAATCCACGCGTCCAGGGAGTTCCGGTCATTCGCCATTAATAACAGCATTGTAAGAATTGCGACCAATACTCTTCAGGATAAGGAATGCAACCTGTTAAGACTTTAGATTAACAAGCTATTCAAAAACTAAAAACATCTGATTCTATGGTGCACAAATGAACTGGGGCTTTTCCAGCAGATTGAGAGTTTTGGAAAGTATTTCGGATTGTCAAATCTGCAATGAAAACTAAGTTCTTTTCGCCGTTTTCTTTGAAACTATGGTTTTGTTGCTATCGTACACCTGATAAAAAAGAACAAGAGTAAGCTGAGGAAAGAGACGAGACAAATACTTGAATTGAATTGAATTGACAGGGTCAGAACTCAGAAGTGCCGAAAGATGAACAGTAGGAACAGCTCCACATTCCAGCGCTTGTGCCAGCTCAGCAAAGGGGAAAACATACCTCTTGAAATTATAATTTCAATCAGGTTTCTATCCACTATAATTATATAATTCTTGCTTACTCTTGTCACAATCAATCAATAAACATTCGTTTCCATGCCARAAGAGGCACTAACTTACAGAGGTTGAACACGAATTATAGCTTCATCTGAAGATTCCAACGCCGCAAGCTTGATAGTTCCTCGGTTTCGTCGCTCAGCTTCGTCTTCCGACTCACCACCCAAGGCGTCATGTATGAGCTCGCTCMTAAYCCTGATCAKCGGTTCATTGCTCAGCTCGTTMACTCTTCAATTCTAGCTACGTACCWGCTAGCCCGTGGATTTCAAACCGACACACAAACTCGTTCAAGTGTTCAACGACCGACTGAATTGCAAGGACTGAAAAACAAAGAGAGCTGTAATTTTCAAGGGCAAAAGCAACCGCACAAAATTAAACAAGAGAGGTATGAAACTGCGAGCGAGCGAGCGAGCAAGCGAGATCAAGAGAGCAACCGCCGGCCGTCCCGCGAACCCCTCGCTTTGGAAGTTGGAAGCCCTCGCGCCAAAAAGCCCATGCAAAACCATCATGACTTGGATCCCGCCCTTCTGACGTGGACCTCAAGCCACAAGCCTCCATGCATTGCTAAAATGTACCTTACGCGTGCTTTCTTGGAAATGATGATTTGGCGTCCCTTCCGCGACCTCGCTTTTGGGGGTAACCTTTACAATTAGGTTACCCCCCTCCAAGACTCACAACAAGATATTTATAGGCCTCATTTTTTTTTTGGTAATGAAAGGTATATATTGGTACACTAAATAGTGAAATTAGGTTGCCCCTCACTAATTTCTTGACATTCCACACTATTTATAGTTATTGTGCAAGAATATACAACTTTTGAATTAGTTATTGGTGTAGTGGAACTCATGAATCTCCATGTGTACAAGTAGAAGTATTTGTAGAAATATTCATTGACTTTGATGGTTTGTAGAGTAATTTTCTTCGGTTAAGGCAACCTAATTGTAAAGGCAACCTAATTTCATTATTTAGTGTAGTATCCTAGGCATATGGGCTCATGACACTAGGTTCACATAAAAGTTTAGCTCATATGAATTTGAGGCATTTTTAAAAATTAACCCTTACACATCCACATAGGCTTTTAGCAAATTTCACGATTTGAGAAAAATCATCATAAAGTATTAATTGGAATGCTTTGGAATTCACTTATAGATAAAAGTGGGAKATTTTGAATTAGAGATTTCATTAGTATAATTAGATTCACCAATACTACAACCGATCATTTTATTTTTTATATTTTATATTTTTTATACATTTTGAAAGGAAAATTTTCAATCCTTCCTTAATTTGATTACTAAGCAAAACATTATCATTTTTTTAGTACATTTTGTTGGAATGATTTGAAATGAGGTTCTTGTATGCCATGTTTAACTACTTTTGGACTATTCAATAAATTTTGGACTTTACATCCAAAGATCTCCAGATTAGAACATTGAGAGATCTCCCGATGTTTTCACATATCTCCCGATGTTTTGCATAGATTTCCCGATGTTTTGCATTATCTCCTAATATTCATTATTTTTTCTCCCAATGACCATTATTAATTTTAGACTTTCAAAAGTCCAAAAGTAAATAAATTTGGCATTTGTCATATGGTGATTTTTTTTAATTTTTGTGTTATTTAAATCTATGACCTCATTTTTGCAAATCTAGTATTAAACTAGGGTCAATGCAATTCTGGCTTAGTCAACCACTTCACATACTTCCACATTTGTAATTTTAGGAAACTAATTTGTAAACTAATGACACCAAATCCAACCATTATATAAGACAAGAACTTGATAATGTATTAGGATGTCTTTCATCCAAGCGATAATGAAAATGAAACTTGAGTTTGAATTTGTTAATTGTTTAGAAATTGGACATCAAAGCAATTTGAGGTTAATGCAAGGATCTATGGTGTCTCCTTCCTTACTAAAACAACCACTTTTTAATCCATTGAAGACTGGCCAATCACTTTTTGGTTGAAATTGACACTTTTTAAATTGGTAGCTAGAGTTTTAGAATGAGTTTGGATATGAATGAATGGGGTCAAAACGTAGGGAATTGGGAACCGAATGCATTGAAATAAGAATTAGGACAAATTGTGCTAGCATGTGGTTTAGGGGTTGAAAAAAAATGGAATTCAAGCTAAAAATATATAAATCTTTCAACAAAGGACCCTTCAATTGTCATAAAATTTATTGTGGAGCTCCAAGCATTTATACCAATTCCATTGATATAGTCAAATCTCCACAATGCATCACAATGCATCACAAATCGCCACAGTCTTTATTGGTTAAAAAAAACTCCAATCAAATTAGGATGACTGAATATTGTTCACCACATTGTGAGAAATAACTCTTGAATTTTTGTGAATTGTTTACAATATGGGCATCAAAGCCTTTGGGGTTTTATTTATCGTTTCAATAAGGTTAGTATAAGGGTCATTGCAAGAAACACCGGTCCTATTCTCCGTCACAAATAGTGTCACTCTCTTGTAATCTTCAATAACTTTTGAAGCATAAATCCCGTAAACTTGAAATTTTTATTGGAGATGCCTAACTTGATGATAATCATATATTTTATTTTTCAAAAAATTTAAAAAATAAATTTATATTTAAATATCATTTTTGCTAATTTGTCACACTTTAAGGTTTAGAGGTTTTCACTACGTTGTGAGTCACTAAATTTAATGATTTGGAGCTGAAATTTGCATGGTCTATTAACATAGTAGAAAAGCATAGCCCTACCAAAGGGAATCTAAAAATTTATTATTTTATGTCCTCCACATGAGTGCAAATAGCACTCCCATTGCGCGCAATTTCAAAACATTGATGATGATTTTAAGACCATTTTTTTTGTGAAATCTCATCACCATCAACTCTTCTCAAATGGCCAATTCTTAAGTTTTGAAAAAAATTATTTTCCTATTATTTACAAATTAAAATGTCAAAGTACCTATTTTCATGAGATTTTGCACTTTTCTAGTTCATCTAGTTAGAAAAATTTTCTATGTTTTTCCTTCCTAGGGTACCTTCTTCTTAAATGTATATACATTAAGAATATTTTTATATTTTTTTAAAATTGTTTTTCTAATTTTATAGTACTCCCGAAAAATCATGAGTACTATAGCAAAGTGTCCAAAAAACGGCAAGTGTTTCTTGCAATGACCTATAAGGCCTAAACCACATGTAACATTCTTGGATAGATTACATGGGGTCCTTTTTTCTTTTTCAAATCACTCTTCTATAACCAAAAATGTAAGATAGATCTATGGTCATAACTAATTTAGTGCGAGGATGGGTTTCTTTACTTAAATTCTATTTTAATATTTCTTGAATCAAAGAAATTTCTTTGACTAGCAAGCATTGTAACACAAATATGCTATTGTAAGTGATTGCAAGAAAGACCAGTACTATTTTGCATTACACTTGGAATGATGGAGTTGTCATCAACTATAACTTTTGAAGCATGTATCCGATTAACTTGAAATTTTTATTGGAGATGTCTAATTTGATAGCAATCAAATTTTTTATTTTTCAGAAATTTTTGAAAATCATTTTGTATTTAAATTTAAATTTATCTACTTTGTCACACTTTGGAGTTTAGGGTTTTTTAGTAGTAGGTGGTGCCCAAAGTCAATGATCTAGAGCTAAAATTTTTGTAGTATATTCCCACAGTAGGCAGGCATATATCTACCAAAGGAAAATTTTAAAAAAATTATTTTTTATTTCCTCTACGTAAGTGCTAATAGGGCTCTCTTATGCGTGCACTTCTGAACATTCAAGATGGTTTAAAGATCATTCTTTTGGTGAAATCTCTTCATCATGAAGTTCTCCCAAAATAACAATTTTTAGTTTCTTCAAAAATTCTTTTTCCTATTTTTTACAAATTAAAACGTCAAAGTGTATTTTTTTCAAAATTTGTGATACTCTATTTTGTGAATAGCTTTTTACCAACATTTTTTGTAGGTCTCAAATTCTTGTGACATAATATTTCTTCTACTATACTAATTATCCATATTTTATCTTATTTTTATATATTTTTTTCTAAAAGGTCACAATATAGCTAAGAGAAAGCCAAACGCTATGCAAAACGGCCGGTCTTTCTTGCAATGACCTTTGTACAAAAGAGATTCACACCTCCCTATCTAAACAATGATGTATAAATGAACAACAATTGGGATAAATTAGAAGCTCATTGATTCAAGCGAGAGTAAGAATTGTGATCATCCTTTTGATACTCTAGATTGATTGAAGGACATATTTTTTGTAGCTTGGATTCATATTTTGAAAATCTAATTAATAAAAAAAAATGATTGTAATGTAAAGGGAAAAGAGCTATAAGTACTTACCACTTAACCTTTAAACGCCAAGGTGAATGTTTGGTGTTCAATGGATCTTTGCATGTAGGACAAAAGTGCAACTATTCCTCCTTGAGTGAAAAAGGGAGATCTTCTACAGTATTTGACTTTCCATGAGTGCTTTTAGATTTTTTTTTAACTAGTGATTTCCATGGTATTAAAATGGCTAATTTCCATGGGCACCATTTCATCCTTCCCAAGTTTGATGTAGTTGTTTATTGGAACTAAATGTTGTATTTGAGAATATTACATATTGAATTTCTTTTGGCCTATTTGAAACATGACTAGGGATCCCAATTCCGTCGGCTATGGGTCCATCATGGGTTGGCCAACCTTACTCCATTACTTTGCTTAGACCTAGATTGCCGCGAGCGCCATTTTGTGGCGTTTTCCATCCTTTTTTTTGTTGACCTTTCATGTTGAGTTATAAAGAGTATCCAATTGATTTTTTTAGTTTAACTAGTGTTTGTTTTTATGTAGTTGAGAAGTAAAAAAATGGATGGCAAAATTTGCTATACTAGTGTATTTTGAGAAGTTGCCCGAGAAGTTGTTGCTTGTTCTAAATCTGAAATTTTCCACAAAAAAAAATGATTTTTTGAGTATGAGGCCAACAAACAAAATGAAAGTCATCTACTCTAGTTTCTTCTCCCATTGAAATTCCACAAAACTATTAATTGAAATTCCAGAAAAATCGTAATATTGAATACTTTATTGCAATTTGAACTTTGGAAGTATTTTCAATGTCCATTGTATTATTCATAGAATGACACGGAAATTGAGTTTACATCATGATGTTTGTCACTATAATGTACACACATGTGAAATTTTCAGATTTTTTGAAATAATTTTCTATTTAATGTGATTTTTTCTTCACTTTTTCTTCAAAAATTCTCATAAAAATCAAAATTTCTCCAAAAAATCTAAACTTTTTGTGAAGAAGGGAAGGCATGTAATATCATGTCTGAAAAATAAACTTCAAATTTTTCATACATATCTATTTCCATAATGGCAACAAACTGAGTGATGAGCAACGCTCTGAATCAGTGGTTATAGGTCCGTCCTTTAGGGGTTAGTTACCTACAAAGAGTATTCAATCCGTCGTGTGTTGGCCACAAGACCAGCACTCCAAGAACCGGCACATGTCCTTCCCCATACCCTGTGGCACACAGACCGTGGTCCCGATACCCGCATGGTATCAACCACGCATATACGTGGAGCGCTATCYTCAGCTATCGCCGGTGACCAACTGACCACACTCTTCTCGCTGTCCGTTGTCCTCCGTGACTCCTCCACGGAGCAAATATTGACTCGTCTTTCCCATAGCCCCTGCAATCGATCATCTCCCCAAGCATATAAAGCGATTCATAATCGCGCGCATCATCACCAGCGTCACCAGCGATTTCTCGCATACAAATTCCGACTTGGAGTAACCACTGCTACAAAATTATCCTCAATGGCCACGAATTGAATTCACCGGGTTGCGTTGGAGCTTCAGTCTTCCCGTTACAGAACCTCGCAAATCGCACATGTAGGTTCTCTCAGACATTGATTCTGTTTTCCCATGATTCTGAGGTTGCCATGATTTTGGGARAGTAGGTTTTTGACGGAGCTTGAATTGGGATTGTAGCGGCATGGTGAGGAGGATTGGACATTGAATTTTGGATTGCGAGAGTGCTGGGGTTTGGCGAGCAGCTGGAATTTGAATCGGTTCTGATTTTGAGTTGTGAGAGTGGTAGGGTTTGCGAAGCAGCTGAAATTTCAATCGGTTTTGATTTTGAATTGCGAGAGTTCTTGGGTTTGCGGAGCAGCTGAAATTTGAATCGGTTTTGATTTTTTGATTTTTGGCGGGGGTTGGGGACGTGAGAAGGCTGGATTGGATTGGATTGGGGGCGAATTCCAATGACAAGTATCGGGACTGCACCCCCTCTTGCGAGAGGTAGTCTYGTGCGAGGGAAGACGAAGACGCCCTACGCTTGCTTCCACCCTCTCCTGTCTCTCCCGGTTACTGCGAGATGCCCTTCTAGTTTCGTAGAGACTGAATTCCACGGACGGAGTTCGCAACGGCGATGTAATGCCTCGAGTGCCGCGAGTACGAGCACGTCATCTGGTTTCGGATGTCACCATTTTAGCTCGGCAAATGACGTCCTGTGCAAGCTCCGATTCGGCTTGCGGAGCGGCAGGAGTGGCGGAAGRAGGCAGGGATTTAGGGTTYCAAGAGCAGAAGAGGATGGCGGAGGGGAGAAAGGGGGCGGAAAATCCACCTCCACAGCCACTGAAGAACCGGAGAAAGATCCAAACTCTGAAGACGACTCCTCTCCTTCCACACCGACTCCCGTATGTCTTCCCTTTTTATTCCTTCTCTTACCAATCAAATCAATCTCTTATGATTATTGTTCATAAGATTTTGATCTCTTTCAAGAGTTTCGTGCTCTTTCTTGAGTCTGTATCAAMTTAACGAGTTGCTGACCTTATTGGAATTCTTATTGTCACGCACATCGTGTTCGTCACAACATTACGGTCGGGTCATCGATTACATTCAATAGCCGGATGCAATTTCCATTAACCGTTAAACGTCTTTGCATTTTTCTCATTGTTGAGGGTCATTTTCACCTCTTTCGTTTCTAATTTAAAAAATTCTCTTCTTGGAATTTATAGAGTATTCCAGAATGACGTAAAATTTTTAGAGTTCAAGTATACTTTTAATTCTAGGTTCAAGGATACATTTAACTTTTGAAAGSTGCATTTCCAAACGCTCGTGCTTCACTTGATTTTGTGATCGGACAACTTCATTAYATGAWAATGAAAATGTGGTTTCGGGTTCCAGTTTTGTGAAGTGACTGAGATTCTCATCTTGTAGCAATTAATTTGAGTTGGGAAGTCCCCACTGCGAATATAGGGGTGAGTTTCTGAGGGATGTGGCTCGCAGGGAGACGATGGGCACCAAAGTGTACCAGTGAACGTGCAACTGGACGCCTTTCGGTTAATGGAGTTGATCGGCCCTGAGAAAGTGGATGCGGAGGACGTGAAGGCGTTGAAGGAGAAGCTGTTTGGTTACACGACGTATTGGGTGACAGGGCAAGAGCCGTTTGGAGATTTGGGAGAAGGCGTGCTTCTGCTTGGGAATTTGAGAGGAAAGCGGGAGGACGTTTTTGCGAAGCTGCAAAAGGGGCTTCGCGAGTTATACAATACCAAGTATGATCTGTTCATGGTGGAGGAGCCAAATGCCGAGGACGAGGATCCCCGAGGTGGACCCAGGGTCAGCTTTGTGTTGCTTAGGAAAGAGGTCTCCGATCCTGGCCCTACTACACTGTGGCAGTATGTAATTGCTGCTATACTGTTCACTCTCACGGCCGGTTCCTGCCTCGAGCTCGGYATTGCATCCCAGGCAAGTTCTCAGGCTTGTTTTGCAGCTCTGTTGGAGTACCATTTTTGTATACCGAATCAGTAGTGTCAATGCCTTGGTGGGGACCAGCGCTTCTGAAATCCACTCTCACGTGCTCTTAATTCGCAATGTGGAAKTTGTCCAATCAGATGTGTACACACATGACAGACTCGCAGGGTATACAGGAATTGTGCAACAGAAATCTATAGATTTTKTCATTAGAGAGGGTTGAGTTTAAACGTAAGATGCATCTTTCAGTTTAGAATTCTTCKATGTATTASATCTGCACCAGTTGAAATATAGTACCTCACGGTGTGGGCACTGTTATTATACTATGTCCACATCGTGTGATTGAAGGGATTACTACCAAACAGAAACAGAGTTCTCGGCTATTTATTCATATGGTAGTCTTTATTTCTAGTTGCAATCGTAGGTCTTGTACGACTGGGTGCATCTGTACTGTTAATTATAATAGTCAGCTCTGGCACGAGATTTCGGAGGAATGCTAACAAGACCTAATTCTAATACAGGGTGTACTCCCTTCTTTCCCTCAGAGGGAAGGAAACCGTTTGGAAACCCTAGACTACAGGTTTTCCTCTTGTTGGAATTAGAAAACCTGACCAGGAAGCACTATGGAATAGTGACAGCCCGCTTTCACTGTCATTGGGATCGGGAAATCTTTTTTATCATTACTGGATATACTTGTGCTTTCCTTGTGCTTCTGGAGAATACCGTTTTGCTCAATATCAHCTTAGCCTAGGCTCATGAAGTTGTGGGTTGTGTGCAGTTATCAAGGCTACCACCGAATGTCGTGCAATATTTCACCAATCCAGAGTCTATAGAAKCTCCTGATTTTCAAGTGTTGGTGCCATTCATAGACTCTGCACTTCCTCTTGCGTATGGAGTTTTTGGGGTTCAGCTCTTCCATGTATGGACGTCTATATTTTCATTACTTTACAGTTCAAGTTGACCTTGTTTTCGAATATTCYTTGCGCATTTCATTCCAAGGGTAGGCAATTCAAATGTCTCTAATGGAAATATGAAGTAGCGTAGAGCTTCAATCTCACTTGCAATTGTTGTGAGTGGAATATSCTRTATCTCGRCCTYATTGACGATCTTTTTACTAGCTTTTAGGTGAACTGGTGATAGTGATCTGCTGAACCATGGATTAGTCTRCACTACTCRTGAATGGATAGCGTTATGAACTAGAGAGGTTCATTACATTGAGTCTCTCCTAGTTATCCTTTCGCTTAATGGGCGCCACGATTCCTTGGGAGACTGCACCCATTTCTCTGAAGTGTATCTGAGTAGTCCCTTGGATGATTTTACTGGAGACGTTATTCAGCAGTACAACCCTATTTTTCCAATGAGTAGTTTAGCTGGTATATAGCAGGCTTTTCAGTAAATTTAGACTGTTTCAGGAACTTTCAGACGTCGTAAAGAAACATTTCTCCGTGATCAGGAGGAGGTCTCCCTATGGTCATACTGGTAGTTATCTTTCAGAAGCCTTTTTTTGTGATACATTGGGAATCCTCGCTCTAATTTTGCTGAAACAGAATAATTTTGCTGAAAACCTTGTTACATGTCTGTGCCCAAAACAATGACAGCGCTTTCTCCTTGCGTCATTGAACTGACATGTCTTCCGTGTTCCAAATTTACCAGGAGGTGGGACAYTGGCTAATGGCAGCACCGAGGGGTGTGAAAATGGGTATCCCTTTTCTTATTCCCAATATCACCTTGGGCAGTTTTGGTGCAGTGACCCAGGTAATTTTTTTAGGTTTTGGAACACCTCTGCTTTGTGTGCTTTCGGAGCTTTCATATAGAGGACAATGTCACTCTCACTACATAATGGTTATTTGATATCAGTTGCAATACTATACCAAAATGTTTATTTAGCTTGTTTTATTCTATTTATCACAAGAACACACTATCTAACACTGGTATCCAAAACTGGTTGTAGTTGTGTCATTGTAGCATCAGTGTTGTGCAATGGAGGCGTTGTTAGATTGAGCATCCTAATTCTCATGCTGGCTAGTTATCCACGCAAACTAAATACCATTTTGGTGCAGTGTCCGCTAAGCTTAACAAATAACCTTAGATAACATTTGTAACTACAGATCTCTCCAGTTATCTATTAGGTGGTGTGTAAAGAAGGTTTGAATCTCATACTTTGCTTTGATTGTAATCTTTTTGTAGAGGTAACCGTATACCATTAATATTTCCCATTTTGATTGTAATCTTTTTGTAGAGGAAACCGTTTCACATCATAAACCATTAATATTTCCCACTGCCATAGATATCATGCTGATCTTTGCAGGCACCTTGGCGTGAAGTGCTAGTGTAGTGGATACTATTGGCGTGACATTAAAGAGCTGTGGAGAGGTCTTTTTGTACTAGAGCCAAATTTGTTCAGTGTGATTAAATTTGTATCAGTATGAATTTTCATTTGTGGTGGGATGTTGTAGACCACTCCTGTAAATGTATTATAAACAAGCGTCATTCAAAAGACTATTGGGTGTAGGCATTTAGCCAAATTTTGCTTACACCATTTGATCAAAAGTCTATCAAGTGTATCATTGGCTAAGCAGTTGGTTGCTAAGGTCAATATTGGGAATGGAATAGGTATTAATAATGATTTGAAAATATGATGTGATATATTTTTATAGTTGCTTGTATTGTTGTCTTTAGGGATATTTTTCTTGACCACTTGGATTGTTCACTCTTTGAATTCTCTAGACAATTCTTAGGGTAATCCAAAAGCATCCCTCAAGATTGTATAGTACACTAGGGTACTTGAAGCTTACAAACTACCTTCTGGAGCCATTCAAAGATTTGTACATAATATAGAATAAAAATGGTTTTTCCATCTGGCATAATTATTACTCAATTCTTACCCAATCCCAATCAAGCATACCCAAATTGTCACTCAATTCTTATCCAATCCTAATCAAGCATATCCAAATTATCACTCAATTCTTATCCAACTGTCCCAATCAAGCATATCCAAATTTCACTCATCTGACTCAAGCATACCCAAATTATCACTCAATTCTTATCCGATTCCAATCAAACATACCCAAATTTCACTCAATTCTTATCCGATCCCAATCAAGCATACCCAAATTTCAGTTTTTGAAAAAACAAAACTTCATTTTCGGTGAATTATGAAGTCAAATTTTTGCGGTTTTACATAATATTTTATTGAATACAATTGGTGATGAATATTTTTAATTCAATTACATGGATACGTAGGGAATGTCCACACTTACCTCCACACTTACCTCCTCGAGTAACAAAAATATGATCAATGAAAAGTGTCATATGACCAAATTTTGAAGAAATGAATATTTCTTTATTGTAATTGGATTTTTCTATTTGCACTTGACATGGTAACTGAAATTTTTTATAGTAAAGTAAGATGGTATAATTAATTGTTTTCCATTTCATGACCTCTTGGCGGTTTACACCAATCCAAATGTCATGACCCCAAAAGGAGGGCTTCTCAATGGCAAATGAGGAGACTTGGAGAAGGACACTTTTTGATTTTTGCCCGTTGGTTTTTGGTGCAAACTCGGCTTTAGAGTTGGGATTGTGGCCTTCACACTATAAAGTTCTGCAAGTCTTACATCTCGTATTTTTTTATTCACTTTTCAAAACCCAAAGAAGTTGAGATTTGGCTTTGAATCAGGATTTGGGACATAATGTGACGCAAGCTGAAGCGCCTAACCTGTTGCTTTTTGGTACACCTAGAGATAGTACTTTAAAATTCATAACTTATTTGTACAATGTCTCAATAAAATATGCTAAACTAGCATGGAATTCAATTTTCAATTAGACTCAATTTAATAAATTATGATCTTTTAATCCCTTAGGGATCAAGTGTTTGTTCAATAAACACTTGAAAACTTGGGTACAATCATAGGAAGTTAGTTTTAATGGATGTTCTATAAATATTGACACAAATTGGGGAATACATGGAGATTTTCGTTAAATTGGCGATATTATTGAGCCAACAGTGACGGTATTATGTGTTATATTAATGAAATGTTGTGTCATGTCAATGGAATGTTGTGTCATGTCAATGGAATGTTGTGTCATGTCAATGGAATGTTGTGTCATGTCAATGGAATGTTGTACAATTTCTAACATATTTCGCACCATTTTAATGGAATGTTGTATCATTTTAATGAAATGCTGTGTCATTTTAATGAAATGCTGTGTCATTTTAATGAAATGCTGTGCCATTTTACTGTAATACCGCCATTTTAACAAAATTCACCATATACTTGCCTCTTTCATGGAAGTTTTAAATTTTTTTGGATTCGATGCCTGCATGAAAAGTTGTGCAACCCCCTAAATATGGGCAATATGGGCTGTTAGGGCATCTTTAGGGCATCTTCAAGGCATCTTCAAGGCATCTTTAGCTAAAATCTTTATTGACTTTTAGGATTGGGCATGTTTATGACTAATAATATATGGCATAAAATCTTCAAGAAGAAAATTTAGTTCTCAAATCACATTCTAAGAGGAGTCAAACTTTGGTTTATGATACAATCTGGACTATAAGATGGTCAAGAGAAATAAATAATTTGGTTTTAGTGCTAGTTTTTGCAGCATTTCTATTCGTGAGTTCATTCGATGTAGCTGTTTTTGGTACCCAACTATGAAGTAGATGCGTTTTTGTTGGTACAACTTCTCAATTGTCTACTTCT
This sequence comes from Pleurozium schreberi, assembly GCA_006891605.1. Lineage (NCBI taxonomy): Eukaryota > Viridiplantae > Streptophyta > Bryopsida > Hypnales > Hylocomiaceae > Pleurozium > Pleurozium schreberi. The sequence continues at coordinate 216,505 of VACF01000924.1, read as the reverse complement.
AATAAGCGCAATTGACCCAATTCTAAGTCATCTTTTGGAATCATATAACTATTAGATCTATGTTTATTAGAAATATTATAGTTTGAATATTCATAAGGTTGGATCAACAACCAGTCCTTGGTTCCAAGAGCCTATACGCCTCCCATCAATCTTTACTTGAAAGTTTTCCGCAGACAACTCTCCATGCTCATTAAGACTTGAAGAGTATAATGTTTAGTTTTTTCCCACCTAGGAATAAAACGTAGTTTTCTCTCTATAGTGGATCTTAGGAGGCTTGCTTTTTATTGTAATGAACTATAATTTTAGTGAAACCTTTCAAGGTAAAAATTGAGCATTTTTGTTGATATGTCTCTTATAATGTGATAATATGCTTATGCAATTTTAGTAATTTTATAAGCAAGACACACATCATATAAAACAAGTATGGAATCTTATTGCATATTTAACCACATAAGACAAATCCAATCTAGTTATCCTTTGTTCAACAAGTGGAATGTTCAAACAGAAGGTGAGATAGTCTAGGATAGTAGGATGTAGGAATGACTATGGTTTATTCATCAATCTTTGAGCCTTATGTCTCTGCTCATTGTCTTTTAGCACTAAGCTTCATGTTTCCTTCTTGTTCCTAGTACCTATTAATGTTCTAAAAAATTGGTTATATTTGGGAGGTTTAACCCCTAAAGTCCCAAGTGATCTCAATTTTTGACACGATTTTTTGAAACTTTTTTTGATGATAGAAAACCACATTAGCTTTCTGAAAATATAATTTTTGTCTTAGTTGGTGCCCAGGGGCAAAAGTTATGCCATACTATGCATAAATTTCAATTCGCCGGGCAGGAAAAAAAAATAAAAAGAATATGATTTTCTTTTTATTTTTAATTTTTTCTTGAATATTATATTTTTGTGCACATTTGAAGCTTTGATTCATTCTATTTGGCCTATTGATGAGAAAGTTATGGACAATCTTGTTTTGGGGGCAATCTAAGCATCATGTTGAAAAAATAACATATAGGGTTCATTTCTAAATGCAATTTTCACAATTTTTTGAAAAAAATTGTTGGACAAGGCTAAGTTTACTTGCCAAAACAATCTCACCGTTGGGATTATTGTGTTTCAATCCCATCTTAGAGCTATTAACCATTTAGTTTTTTTCCAATCTTGATCTACTTCTACTTAACAAATTTTTAATGATTGAATATCAAGTGTGTTTTTCTTGAATTTTTCTCCCCCAATCCTCAACTTGAATCTTCAACACATTAAATTTTGATTTCAAGCTCAGTAGATCAAAAAAACTTGATTAGGAAGCTCCAAAGCCAAAAAATCTACTCATAGAATGTATAAAAAAGCTTGTTTTTTCACTTTAAACGCAGATATTTTACAGTCTATGAAGTCAAAGTTTGTGAAAATTTTCATACACATTTATATACTAGTCTAGTGCAAGATCCTACGGTTAGATATGCAAAAAAATTGAAAATTTTAAAAGCTTTGCACCTTGCAATAGAAATGGCAGTTTTGAATGGATTTTGAGAGAAAAAAGGCCTTGGGACTTTAGGGGTTAAGAAAAAATGTATAATTTCTTATAATTAACTTCAAACCCTATTATCTTGTAATGTGTGAAGTCCAAGTTTTTGAAAATTTTCCCAAATATTCCAAAATTAATGTTCTAAGTTTTTGCCATTCGGATTTCAAATAATTATATGAAATATTTTTTCAAGTCTATACAAGAAATCATCAAAAATGAGTAATGGCCAATTTATGTAACCTTTTTGCATTGCAAGGGGGGGTTAGGATAAGTCATACTCTATATTTGCTTTTGAAATTTTTTGCATGATGTACCTTAGAAGATTTAGAAATCAATAGTGGAGAAACACACATTCATCAAGAGCAAAATGATGGAGTGAGTCTTACTATAGTTTATTGATTGATCTATTTAATTTATTGTTTAAAAAAATGATAAAAGATGATTTAGTGAAATAATAAATGAGCAATAAATAATAACAAAGCTTGGTATGTTCCTTATCATTAACCAAAATAATAACAAAGCTTGGTATGTTCCTTATCATTAACCAAAATAATAACAAAGCATTGTTAACTAGGAAGATTTGTTCCCCCTCAAAGGAAAAACCCCCCCCCCCCCCCCCCCCTCAAGATGTTGGCAACAAGTTCAATTATAATCTGAATGACACAATTGGCTTATGCAAAAGAGATTAGTACGCTACAATTGGCTAATGTAAAGTGAACAATAAGTTGCAGCTTGGAAGGTGCTACGTGGTGTCTCTCAACTACCTACAACTCCTTGCTATAGTGTGTGGTTGCGCTGGAGGTTCCCTTGATACCTAGCCTACAATTGAATAAAATTTATGGCTAGTCTTGTGGTAACATGTGGTAGATTTGTCAAAACGTGAGCACTACTCCCGTAAAAGTAGCAAGTGACAACACTGAGAGTCTCCGCTTTTAGGGAAGAGCGAAAAGAAGCCCACCAACGTTGGTAAAAAATCTTGTGAATGTTCAATTTTCCTCAGGTGGCTGCGACGAAGACAAGTGAGCTTCGTTTGGCAGTCATTTTGTGCTTGGGCTCCAAAGTCTCGACTTAGTGAAGTTTTTCCCAACAACTGAACTATTAACTGCCCATTGATTTCTTTATTTGTTTTTTGGAGGGCCACAAAAAAAGATTTTTGTCAATTCAAATGCTAATATCGTGCTCTCCGCATGGTGGAAATTTATGAAATTTTTTCAACACCTATTTGAGGCAATGCACTACAAGATCCTATGATTTTATGTGTTTGAAAGTGTGTGTTTGCAAAAAATTGGCACTTGCATTAGAAATGGCAATTTTGAAAACGTAGTCAAGGTTCTGAAGGGGTTAATACAATTTCACAAGGATTGGGCCATAACATTGCTAACCCAACAAAGTCCTCCCCCCGGGTGGAGGTATAATATCTTTCTAGATTCTTCAGGAACAACTTTAGTTTAAATTATGATTCATCATTGGTTCTCTACATTGCTTTGTCGGAGTGACACATTCTCATTAGCAGAGGGGCTTCCCATTTGGGGGAGAGCAAAAGGGTGGCAACTAAGGGAGCTTGCTCTTAAAGTGCCCATGCTCTAAGAGCGATCATGATACAAAGGTACGTTTTGCTTTCATCAATGTACCAGCAATGTACATTTCAAGAAGTGGTCGCTTTTAGTGACCAATACATTACAACTTCAAAAATTCGTAACTAATTCTTTGAAGGTCCAAAAAATACGAAACTACTTGGGTTAGATGCCAATTCCTTTTTTCTTCCAATGAAAATTTACTAAAAATTGTTTCAAGGAGTTTAGCTTTCTTGAAAATGCAATCAACCCTTAAATGGTTGCTTTAAAAGCAATCTATCTTGGCACTGGTGAATACGGTAGAGGGACTTGTAACCGATCAAATAAGCAATTATGGACATGATCTAAGGTAGTGGTAGGCAAATCAAATATTTTCAAAGGTGCATTGACTAAAATGATGGAAATTGCAAAATCTTTAGTAATTTTATCTCTTGCAGTGAAATTACTACAAATTTTGATAGGCCAAAGTTGGGCTTGACCCATGATCAATATCTAGAGTCATCTAATTCCGATCATTCAAGAACTACTTTCCCGCTCATTGCTTCCTACTTTCTTGCTCACTTATGTGTCATGAACTTATCACTTCAAACCTTGAAAAAATCAAAAACTCGCATTCCAATGAGAAAACGGAAATCTATTCTAGCCTTGGTCGGAAATACAACACCCTATCGAACACCCTATTGATTGGTGATGGGGCGCCAGTTAGTTATAGGTCCCTCTACCACAATATTATGGCAGACTTGTTCAAGCCTGCACATCCAACAATTTTTTTAAAATAAAAATAAAACTAACAACCAAACTATAAGGTATTTGTCTCATCCAACTACCAATACTGTAAGCAAGATCCCCGAAGCTTCGGCGTAGTGCTGGCGGAGTTGTCGCAGAAGCTTCCCCAGAATCAAGGGATTATTCTCTCCCTCTCTCTCTCTYTGTGGAACACGGGCAGTTTGTCGGGCAAATTAACTTAATGGGCAGTCCACTGAAACCGACTGAAATTTTTTTTAAATACTTTCAGTTCCTTTTTTTTTCAGGTGGCTTTGACGAYGAAAAGTGAGCTCCGTCCGTCACTCGTTTTCTGGGCTCCAAAGTCTCAGTGAACTTTTTGCCCGACAACTGAACTATAAACTGCCAACTGGTTTCTTTATTTGGCGGTAGGAGGAGGGTTTCCCAGCAAGAGAGCTTTTGAGCATGTGAGCAAAAAGAAGCGGGCGGGGGCCAACAGAAAGGAGAAAAACTCCACTCCAAGCAACCGGCTGCAGCGTGCTTTTTAAGGGGATTTGTGGTCAATTTGCACCAAAATAACGTGCTTGGAATCAGGCCCTTAGAACATGAATACTAAAATCTTGGATGAAATCTTCAAAAAACTGCAAGTTAAAAAAAAAATGGATGAAATTGCTAGATTGTGGATGAAAAAATAATTTTGAATATGTGATATGTTCTTATGTGATACTTTCTATCCAGTATGTGGATGAATGTTGAAATTTGTAGCATCACTATTACATTTAACCCTTGAACGACTCTGGGGTGACCCTAGAAATCATCAATTTATAAAACCGTGGGAATCATTGGCCTAAAAAATCCAAAAACAATTGTTGGAAGTCAAAGCATTGTAGAACATCTTCCCTTTCCACCACAAATTCCAAGGATGGATAGTTGCATTTCTGTCCTACACAGAAAGATGCTCTCTCATTCATCGACCAGGAAATGGCCGCGGCGTCGTTTAGGGGTTAATATCGCCATTCTCGCACTTCATGAAAAATGAAGAAAAAAAACCCTACGGTTGAGGGGGGAGGAGGGGGTGCACCTATAACCGTGAAATTTCTTGGTCATTGATTGATCTTTAACCCTTGAAAGACATACTAGAAATCATCCACTTTGATACCATAGGAATCATTGATAAAAGAAATCCAAAACCACTCATTGGAAGTCAAAGCACTATGGAAAAAGAGAATGATCCCCTTTCCATCCATAACCCTAGAGTCCCAAGGCCATTTTTTTGTCAAAAAACACAGAAAACTGCCATTTTTGTTGCATTCACCCAAGAAAACAAAAAACAACTTTTTATTAAAATCTAAGCGTAGGATCTTGTACTTCACTTGTCTTAGATCATGTGGTAAAAATTTCATGAAGTTGAACCATATAGATTGGAAGATAATAGCATTCAAAGTTGATAAAGAAAGTTTTTTTGAACACTGGCTTGCAATTTCAGATGACTTTGACCGCCATCTGTCAAATTTTTTGCACTTTGGACTTTGAACTTAAAAAAATTTATTTTGAAGAATTGAGTTGAAAGTCTAGAAAAAAAACTCACAAAAGACATACTTGATTTTCAGTCTTTAAAAAATAGTTAAGTAGAAATAGGTCCAAGATTGAAAAAAAAAAATAAATGGTTAATAGCTCTAAGATGGGGTTGAAACACAATAATTCCAATGGTGAGATTGTTCTAGAAAGTAAACCTCACCTTCTCCAACAATTTTTTTGAAAAATTGTGAAAACTGCATTCAGAATTGAATTCTATAAGTTTTTTTTCAAGAAAATGCTTAGATTGCCCGAAAAACAAGATTGTCCATAACTTTCTCATTACTAGTCCAAATAGAATGAATCAAAGCTTCACATGTAGGAAAAAAATATATCATTTCAGGAAAAAAAATTAAAAATTAAATTTTGAAATTTTGCAAATTTTTCTTGTTGCCCGCCAAGTTTAGTTCCGGGGATTTTGTAGTATAACTTTTGCTCCCGGGCACCAATTGAAATAAAAATTGTATTCCCACAAAGCTAATCAGTTTTCCAATTTTATGAGAAAGTTTTGAAAAGTTTCATAAAAAATCAAAGTCACAGGAACCTACCCAAAATCCAATTTGTCCCCCGAGGGACTATGGGACGTCAGGGATTACCCCAAGAAGGATGCCACATCATTACGTGTTTGATGAATGACAACAAATTCTTTTGTGTAGGACAAAAGTGCAACTATTCATCCTCGGAATTTTGTGTGGAGAACCTCCATAGCAGCTTGACTTTCAAGGAGTGCTTTTGGATTATCTTCTTCACATGATGGCACACGGTATTAAAATACATGATTTCCAGGGTTATCCCGCGTCGTTCTAAGGTTATTTCCGAAAATAATTAATTACAATTTTGTTGTATACAAGAGAATTCCTTGTCATTTAGTGTGTGTTTTTTTTCCGGTGATTTGTTGTCAAATTGCACCAAAATAATAGGCCTTCCACCAAGACTTGAACATGAACAGTAAAATCTTAGATGAAATCGCCAAAAAACTTCAACTTCAAGAAAATATTGGATGAAAAAAAAATTATGGATATGTGATATGTATAAATATGATATTTTCTATCCAACATGTGGATGAAATTTGAAATTTGGAGCACCACTATAACATTTAATATCGATATATATATCGCCACTTTGACATTTCATTAAAAATGAAAAAAAGAATTTTTGTCATTCATCAGACACCAAACATCCACCTTGACGTTTATGGATTAAAGGACGGACTCATAATTGTGGAAATTATCTATTTTGATACAATAGAAATCATTGACTTGTAAACATCACAAAGCATTTATTGGAAGTCAAAGTACTATAGAAGATTTCTCCTTTTCACACAACATTCCAAGGACAAATAGTTGCACTTTTGTGAAAAAATTACATCTTTTAGTTCATTGCCCAAAATTGAAAATAAATTTCTTTTGAACTTCAAACATACAAAAGTACATTAGACTACTATAACAATATGTGAGAAAAAATTTAGCCTAGTCACATGGATTGAAAGATTCTAACATTCAATTGGAATATGTGGAAAAAATTTCAAGAACTTTGAATTCATTATTACAAGACAATAGGGCTTGGAGTTAAAAGAAAATGAATTTTTTCTTAGAACCTTCCTGATATAGGCAACAGAGTTTGACTCCTTCTAGAATGTGATTTGAGAACTAAATTTTTCTTTTGGCAAATTGATGTCATATTTTATTAATTATAAACATGTTGAATTTCAAAAATCAATAAGGATTTTAGTAAAAGATGCCCTAACTATCCATCTTGTCCAAAAATTTTGGGTTAGTATAACTTTGGATTTAGGCATCCGATCTAATTTTTCTTTAATTTCCACGAGGTGTTAAATGCTCCCATCTTGTGTCAAAATTTAGAGTTCATCCATTAAAAATTGACTTCATATTACCTTCTCTAAGTTTTCAAATGTCTATTGAATGAAAACTTGATCTTCAAGGGGTTAGAAGATTGTAGTTTATTATACTGAGTCTAACTCGCAATTGAATTCTAATATAGATAGCATGCATTATTTGGACATTGTATGAATACATTATGAATTTTCAAGTACAATAGGGGGGGGGGGTCACACTTTCTTCACTGCACGTCTATTTTTTAGGAAATAGGGATGCTGCGGTTCTCCATTACTTCCTGTTAACTCTTTGTGACAAAATATAATTCTTTTGCTTTATCTTCTCAAAGTTCATTATTCTCCTTCAAAAGTGAACAATGGGCATGAAGAAGAATTCTTCATAGAAAAACATTCTCTTGAGCCAATGGGAAGTCAATGGGGGGCCGCAACATTCGTAGGGGAATCCATTCTTTGATAATATTCTCCCAAGTCCTAATTTAAGGCCAAAATTCAACTTCCCTGGGTTTTAGAAGGTAAATAAAAATTACCAAATCTGAGACTTATGACTTTATAGTGTGAAGGCCAAAGTTCCAACTCTAAAGCCTGGTTTACACCAAAAACATGGGACCAAAAAATTGCAAAGTGTCCACTCTCAACTCTTTAATTTGCCATTGAAAAGACCTTATTTAGAGCTCGCGACATTTGAATTGGTGTAAAGCACTAAGAGGGCATAACATGGAAAAAAAATGTTTTTAATTATTTCTTTGTATTAAAAGATAGCATTTTTCAACAAAAAACACAGGAATTTTAGTCAAACTAAATTCAAGGGAGAAAATTTTTTTACCACATAGAAAGAAGTGATTCCCATTTTATTGGACCTTCTTGGAGACCCATGCCCTCTCAATTTATGGTGTAAAATTTGTTTTGTAAAGACTTTGTAAATCAATTTTAGTCAATCAAAACCTTCAAAATTTTGGCCTTTTTATCTCTTGATTTGGTGTGAAATAAGCCTAACTCCCAACTTGTCTCACATATAATGATATACATCAATTACATGCCTAAAATATGGGTTAAAAAGTCAAAATTCATTTTGGGGCACTTTTAGCATCAAATCTATATTTGACAAAATTGGATAGAATTTTGATCCATGAGGGTGTTTTCCTCCTCATGTTATATTCAAATCAATAGTTGGAAATTGAAACCTAAGTTGGATTTACATTTTTGTTAACCTTAATTTAAGTCCTAAGTTCCACATCTTTGGGACTAAAACTTCCAAAAAGTATTGCCATGTAGGCATTTGAGAGTGCATGGGGATTTGGAACATAGTGTGAAGCCCTAAGTCCCAAATTTTAACCCTCCACAAATTAGGCTTAGAGAATTCAATGGATCTTGGCCTTTGGGCCATAGTATAAAGCGGACCTTAACTGAAGACTCTCAAATGTTGATTGTGTGCATTTTGTGTAATCAAAATTTAGGGTTGTTTTAGACCCGATTGGATCCAAATGTATGTTCCACATTTTAAGTAGCGTTGGTTATTGGTGAACATACCTTAATAGCACATAAAAAAAAATAATAACTACAATCATTTTGTTTGTGGATCCACTTGGATTAATCCTTAAACATTCAATCTTTAGCTTGAATTTGGGAATGACTAGTCATGGGGGGATAATGGGGTTAAGACAAGATTTCATTGCTATTGGGATCGAGTAGGATCGGCATTGCTAATTGCAACTCTCTAAGGTTTTACGGTCTCAATCAGAAAAAATTGATAAAACTCATCAAAAAAAATTTTTTTGTTAAGTTTGTAGCAAATATTAAGAAGCTCAAAAAAGACCTCCAACATTTAGGGGTTTAAAATCAATTGCAAATTGGTGTAAGAGATTTTTACTATGAACACTAGATATTTGGAAACAGTTATCTAACAAAAAAAATTCTCTATTTACGAAGGATCCCAAGAATATATACTCAACCTTGCATAACGATAGGCGTATGATAATTATACAGAAACAAACTCCAAAATCGTAATATTGGATTCCAAAGTAGACTTCCTCTAATACTTGCCTTCAAGCCATTGCCACATTGGCATTTCTTGATACATATGTACATATTCTAACTTCATTTTTATCAAAATTGTAAAAAGTAATCACACGTATCTTATGAATAAATAAAATAGGCTAAATTGAAAGAATAATTATAAGATGGCATTCTAATTTTATGGCCTCGTCTACCATTACAAGTGAATGGTTTAATCATTTATATTCAGATTAGTTGCAAAAATTGTTGTTGCTTCAACTTTCTACATACTTTGCAATACTTTACTTCAAATATTGTGGTGATTTTTCATTCTTTTTCAAATGTATACATGTATAGATATTTTCTAACTCACAAACACATCAAGGATCACCTCAATTGACACAAAATTTGCAAATAGTTTTACAATGACATGTGAAAAATATTTTTCAAAGGCTTACTATCTCTTTAGATCTGTAACAACTGAAATTTGTTCAACTACTACATTAATTTGTCCTATAACTTGTATCACTATCTAAAGTAGTGTCTTAGTGCTTTGGTCTCAAAGTATCTGCAGCAATCTGCACTAAAGTGGGTACACCCAAAAGCGCTACCAATTGGCACTATGTCTAGTTACTATAATTAGGTTGTTCATATTTTCATATTGTCTTGTTGGCAAGTGAAAGAGGTTCCAATGCTCCAAAGAACACCCCATTTGGATATAGTATGCAAAAGTTATTAAGGGTCAAAGTTTGTTTCTGAAAGTGCCATCTACAATCTGTATACATGACTGATTTTGGAAATGTACACAGATTGTAGATGGCACTTTAAGGTTAGTTGCGCTTTTGGGTGTACCCACCTTAGTCGGATGCGCCAAATTGCTGGAGATTGTACAATTGGGCGGAAAAGGGGTTGGCAAATTGTTGGATTCTCAACACCACTCGCCACCAACCTGCGCTATTTACAATTGTGTTAGAAATTCACTTATTTTAAGGCAAATTTTTTATTTCAAGCCAAGTTTTGGRCACAAGTATTTCGATGCAAGCCATGCAATAGGTTGATACTCGTCTCCGCCCCCGATGTGCCATAGAAGTTTGCGATTTTTAAGCTTGATGTGCCACAAGTTAAAACGGAATGACACTGTAGTTTGAAGTGTGGGGCGTAGTTTGTGGCACAACCTAGGTTAAAAGAGGACATTGGTTGCAGTGTTGGGATGCTACATATCCCCGCGCGAGCCGCATCATTTGGCAAGTCACTAAAGCGCAAACCAGTGGAGATGCTCTCATGGTAGGCTCGTCCCATATTGTTTGGCTTATTCTTTTCCTTTGTTTCATTTTTATATTGAATAGGGTCTTTTTTTAAAAGTTTATTGTTTTGTTTTATAGTAGGTGTGGGCTCTATTTTACCAAAGTCACACTATTTTAAACTAGAGCAATTTGAAATGTTACTATATTATACAAATATTCACTAAAATAATATTTTGTGGTGACACCAATTTCTATTTTGGTAGTACAAATTTATGTAACTAAATATCATACTTCGAAGACACATTCAATTTTTTTTGTTGAAATCTTTTTTTTTACCAAAAAATAGAAACATTCTATCATTATCTTACAACAARTATTCCATAACATTCCTTTTTTGTCCATTCATAAAAACTAATCCTAATTTTGTTGCAAAATATGTTTCCAAACATTTCGTCGTCCTCTTTAAGAATTTTTTTTTTCCGACCCTGACCACCGGGTAGTCGGTTAGGGTAGTTTTCTTACGAACCCCAAGTAGAGCACGCCGGAATGTGTGCCGCGATTGTTGTTTGCCAGAACTGAAGGATTTGAGCATATGCATTTCTCTTGCAGGCTTACAAATTATCGCCCGTCTCAGCCGATCGATTCTTCGGTCATGGCGGCGGACGGCATTTATGTATTTTCCAGAATCACGGATATTGAATTTGCGTAGCCAACCCTTGAAATCGCAGATCTAATCATCCCTGCACCTTTGCAAATGGGATCGATGAGTGACTGATTCGGAGATTCAATTCGGCAGGCCACCGATGGTTAACATAATTGCTAGCAACCTTTCGGCACTTAGCTCCTCATCATTCCACTTGGCAGTCTCACTCTCGGGAGCTAGATTGCAATTGCTCGCTCATATGGTCGAGAAATCATTTGCTGGTGACTGAATTCGAGTCCAAAAACGGTTTCTCCGTAGATCACGGACGTCAATTTCGTCAGATTGGGAGAGATGTCACTTTTCAGAGGGCTTAAGTCAGAAATTGTAAACCCTAACTTAACTCTGCAGCAGTCCTACTTTAATTTGTATAGAGTTCAATGTCGCAATTTGCGCGCTCTGAATTTACGTTCGATTGCATGTTAAAACGAACCCAGACTCCGTCAAACTAAACAAGTAATTCGATGTAGTTCCGACAGTCAGATCTTAGATTTTCTCGTCGTGGAACTGCAGAGATCGGATTTTCGAAGGACATGTGTTTGCCTGAATAGCAATCGAGAGTTTTCTGCTGACTGAATTGAAATTCAACATTGGTGTCACCTAAGATCACTGACGTCAATTTCGTTTTTGGCAGAAATTTACGACATTGGCACTTACTCTTCGAAGGCTTAAACCCTAACTTATCTGTTTACTTTCTCGAAGTGCTTTCTGCAGTTGAATGTCACAATTTACGCGCCGCGAATGGACATTTTGTTGGATGTATTCAATGTATTGCTAGACTCTGGCCATCMACTGAACTGCAAAGATCTGCCTGGTTTTCGAAGGAAATGCATGGTAGCTACAGTAGCTTGACTTCATAGTAATCCATGCCGAAAACTGTGTAGAACCGCAGATTGAATCCATTGGGATTTGGGGAGAACTGACGCTGTACAGTCATCCATTTCTTCACCAATTAACGGCACACCCTGCGTTCCGGATTCCAAACATTACGGAATGTCGGTGGTCGCCACGTACTGCGTTAGCAATTGTTATCCTACTAGGCAGTGTAATATCCATTCAATTCGGGGTTCATTTGTGGGATTCCAGGSACCATTATCAGATGAGAATAATTTGCTTGATAAGCTTAACTGCTCGTTTCTTCAACATTAAAAGAATTAGAAATGCAAGGTCGCTAGGGGCAAAATTTTGAAGCTTTGGGGATTCAAATTTAAAGTCAAATAATCTAGTTGAGCAACTAAGGTGGCAAAAGTACCCTATAATTTTCTTTACTTTAAATGCAAATATCTTGCAATCTATGTGGTCAAAGTTTATAAAATTTCTTTCACACAAATTTACACTAATTTAGTGAAATATTCTTCAATTAGATATGCATCAAAAACAATTTTTGAATTTTTTTTTTGCTCTTTGCAATAGAAATGGTAGTTTTGAGCCTCTTTTGATAGGATAACTTAGGCATTGGGACTACAAGAATTAAGCATTCCATAGTTCATATTTTGAATGATGATGATTGAATATTAATCCTTAATGGACGTGCGAACCATTAGGTGCATTCTTTGATTTTATTAATAGTGAACAGTCAACCCACATAATGTCTTGTCATCTAAAGCATGGTGAAATTGAGTTAAACAATATAATTAATATCAATGTTTGCATGATTCATTCTTATCCATGCCCGAGATAGGGCAAGAAAGCATTTGGGATAAACCAAAGCCGGAAAAGTCACTGACTCGCTTCATAATTTCTTCGCTCACCTGAGGATCGATCGATCGATCTTGAGGGATGATACGGAGTTCCCGAACATTACCAATGTTTCGTTTCATTTGTGACATTCAGAAAAAACAAAACAAAAGAGCACTACCAATGTCGGTGGTGAGTTTATTGAAACTCAATTATCCAAGCAATCTCGGTGACATTCACACTCGTACAACCATGCTTAATTTTCAACCTACCTGCATAGTGCATTCTCGATCGATCTTCAAAGGAAAAGGTCGGTGATGATGATAACTGAGATTGCCACTGCAAGTTAATGTCTGTACAATCACTCATTGGAAACTTACACCACCACTTCGTTGACAAGAGGCGTTAGTACAACGTACTTGCAAGCGATTGTACAGACTACAGAAGTACAGTACTACAGACACCCATTAACGTAATCTCTGCACTGCAAGCAAGTCAGAAATACGCACATGACTCAGATTCGAATCGATTACAGGACAATCTTGTGGAACAGTRCCTACGTGGTGATCGATAGAAAGCACTCAAAGCAGGTAAAAATTTAATGCTTCAACAAAGTACGTTGCACGCAGTAAGTTAATCATGTTGTGTTATTGATGTGCTTGGCAAACGATGAACGTGAGTACGGGACAATGAAGGCGGAGCGAGCGGTAAGTACTGTAGAGGATCACACGTACTGGCACACTGCCTGACTGCCATTCTGAATTGGATCGAAATCCAAAGGCCAAAGTGTTGTGGTCTTTGTCCCCTCCAAGCCTCCTGTGGCTGGTGGTTTTGTTCCTTTGTTTGGCAATGAAATTCTCGTTTCAATTGTTTCAAAAAAAAAAAAAAAAAAAAATCCAAAGGCCAATCAGATCAATAATCTCTCGGTAGCCCCTTAAAGTTTAGACTCTGTGCGGGACTACAGTCTGTGGCCTTATCACTTACTACGTCATATCCTAGTCACTCTGTAGAGGATGCAACTAATTTATGATCGAGGGCCAGCAATCACACGCACTCTACTAAAATCCATGCCAGCGCACTCCGAATGACATTTTAGATACACAGGCAATTGATTTCTGTTGTCAATATACAAAATKTTCTTGCACTCCAAGGGAAACTGACTTTTCAGTATTGCCGACCGGCTAACGTAATTCGTAAAGGTTAGCCGCCTTGCCATCTGATCGAGCAGTCTCCTGAAATCGTTTACCCGGCCTCCWCTAGTACCGTATTGTCAAAAGCTTCTGTAATGGGTGAAWTACTCCCACGYACTATACAAGAAGTCKTCGTAGCATCCAATACTACAATTGSAGCTCGCTCTCCAGTCTTCACTAACTCCAAGCGATAGAATTAAGAGTGGAGTTTACTCAGGAGACACCCACAGAGTCCTGAAGTATATGGATCGAGAGAACATGTACCCAAAGGTGCACATTCAGAGGGAGCAGCGATCGTCTCTCCCTCCAGAGGTGAAAATTTTGGCCTATAAGATTTTTTCTTTTGTATGAGTAAGTTGAACTCGGACTCTGTTCTAGCTATCAAAAAAAAGCTTTGCAAATTAAGGTCTGCGTAGTACAGACCAGCTGATATTATTGATACCAGTACCGCTTATCCTCGGCTACTTCAGAAACGGGCACCAACACAGCCTTCTTCGTGGGAATATCGATAGGCTTGGACTTCGCAGGGCGACGAGGAGGCCGAGGCGGCCGCGGCACCACAGCAGCAATGTACTCGAACTCTTGTGCTGGAATCCTCGACACGGTCTTGGCATCTGCAATTGCAAGCACCTGCTCATGCTCCTTCTCCGTCTCCTTGACGACAGCAGGAGGCGCCTCTCTTTCTTCCCCGCCTACCCAAGCTCGCTTCCACCATCGCCAGAACGCCGCACCCAGCACACTCCCCTCCAGAAACTCATCCTCCTTAACTGCTCCTCCCATAATCTCCTACTACAAACTCAAACTTACACACGTACACCAGGACACACACACACACACACACACAAACACAAACACCCAGTCGATTACAGAGTCCTGAAATAGACGTCTTCGACACTCACAAGATGACCAGATCAAAATTGATCGAAACCCGAACAGCAAGCAACAAGCGCTAGCTAGCTAGCTGGTTGGGTTCTAGCTTAATTAATAGCTAAGATTTTACTGTCGCAGTRCTCATGCAATCGGTTCCCAACTCACAAAGCCTTTGCTGAAGTGGATACGGCACTCTGGAGGAAGTGGTTAACCTTTGGGGTAATAACCAGCCACTGATTGCTAATGGATATGTATGAATCTTCTTCAATTCCTCGACCCCCGCGCCCTTCTTCTTCTTATATAAGTTACTACTGCCTGTAAGTTTACTCGGGATTGCCTGTAACGGACGTCCGTCCTCTTGAAAGCGTAATTCACAAGGCACGTCTACGACCAGTTCSGAACTCCAAATGTCTGCTCCTGACTGACTGTCTGTGAGCTCCTCATTAAATTTAAGATACCGAAGAATCCGGATCCAGCAGTGCGCCTGAATTAGTAGGATGATTGGGTCATGCATTGATCAGATATCCGCGTTGCCTGAAATGGAAACTTTGGGAGCATCTGGGGCATGCGGGTGCCGTTTTTTAGACTGGAAGGTAAATTTTAGAAGTAGCATAGCGTCAGTTGTTCCTGGCCCACTGCAGTGCAAAGCGGCGAGCCTCACTCACTTGGGTGTGGAGCCTACTGTAGAGAACTAGGAATTACTGTACTSTAGGCTTATTGCAGTTGTGTGTGTGGAGAGTACTCTGTAACTTACAGCTTGGTGCCGCGGCCGCGTTGGCTGGTGGACTCGGAGTCTCGCCCACGGAAGCGGCGGCCATGTGCAATGCGAATGTTGACTGCCGTTTTTTGATTCTGGGTATGGCCGGGAGGTGACCCTATCTCCAAGGTAGCTAGCTAGTCAGCCTTGGATCATTCCGTGATGATTATTTGCATTTTTCATTTCTACATTTTCCTTGAAAGTCATTCCACATTGGATATTCTTAGAGCATCCCCACAAGACACACTATCAAGCCACACTTTAAACGTCTTGTGTGTCATTGATCTTTTTAGACCTCGACAATGTTGAAACTTTCACTGATTTACGCTAATTAAGGGTCAGTTTACACCAAGACCAAGACCAAAGTCACTTCCAGTAAGTGATCTACCCAACTTTGGTGGATGAGAATATTTCTAACACAGGGGCCCATCAAAAATGAAATGGTCCATAGCAATGGTCTTAGTGTAAACTGAAAAGTGACCACCTCACAAGAATATCCAAGCTTTGATTGCGGGCCATGGGGGCCATGTGCACTTGATATCATCATGCTAATTATCTATTTGAATTTTTCTTTTAAACTTCTACTACTCAACTTCTTTAGAACTTTTCAAGAGTATTTTTATTGAAGCAATAATACTTTAAGACTTTCATGTTATATTTGTCATGGTCCAGTGTGATATTTGTTAGGCCTATCTCTTGGAGATGGTCAAGAATATTTCACCTCAAGACCATGACTCCATGACTGTCTTCAAGGTCCATGTAGGATGCCATATAGACTTATCATCCATTGAATTCTTCTTGGGCTATTATGGCCCCTATATAAACCGAAGTTGAAACCCCTCTTCCTTAATATCTACCAATCACATGTCATAGAATTTGAGTGGTCATAAGGCTTGGTCTCGATGTAAACCGGCCCTAA
This sequence comes from Pleurozium schreberi, assembly GCA_006891605.1. Lineage (NCBI taxonomy): Eukaryota > Viridiplantae > Streptophyta > Bryopsida > Hypnales > Hylocomiaceae > Pleurozium > Pleurozium schreberi. Next base: position 199,907 of record VACF01000924.1, on the reverse strand, counting down.
AAACTACGAGGTTGAGAATTTCCTAAGGATCCTTCACTCGCCATTGAAAAGTCCTCCCTTGGGATGTTGTGCCCTTTGAATTGGTGTGAGCTACCAAGAGACTGACATGGAATGGCAAAAAAATTTCAAGGAAATTAAAAAAAATTACACTTTTCAWTGAGGATCCCCAAAATTTCAATGGCAGAACCGCATTTTTTTAGTGAATTTAACTATAATTTTACAAGCTCAAAATTTGAAGAATTTAAGCAACATAAAAAAAAATGGAATCTCTAAAAAACAAACCTACCTGCAAACTAAAACTCCCCATAACTTTTAGCTCACTAATCCAAATGKAATGATTCAAAGATTTCCACTTACATATGATTGTAAAGAATCAATTTCAAATTTTTATTTTTTCAAAAAGTGGTTTTCAAAGAAGTTTTTTGGGCAGCTCAGGCTGCCCAAAGTTCAAAGAAAATCACATATCATGCAATAACTTTTTAACGGTGTGTTCAAATGTTATGAAAACTGTTGGGCCTTAAAGCTACTCCTTGAACACATGTTGCGTGAAAATTTCAAAGAAAAATAATAAAAACTCCATTTGTAGTGAGCTGCCCAAAATCTCTATGTTGCTAGAAAACGCAATTTGGTCCTTCAGGGGTTAAAAAAATACTACCTTTTCCTAATTGGGTTTACACTTGTGTAGGAAAAAAGGAACATCACTATATTTGGGAGTCTCTCAACGCATTGTACATCCATCTATGTTGAAAAAGCAAATATTTTCTATTCTTCACTAATTGCTTATTGTGTAAGGTTTTAAATAATTTCATATAGTTAAATAATTTCATATAGGGATGGAATGGAAAATAAAATTGGAGAAAAATAAAAAATTTAAGTCTACAATTCTTCTATGATTGAAATTTACTTTGTCAAAAAAGCTCTAGATTTGGATTAATTTTCTTGTTAGATTTTTCTAAAGGTTGAAAATTATTGTATTAGTTACATGAAGAAGTAGCAAGCCTATTGTATTGCATAAAAGAGGTGTTGCATTATTGTGGTTTAGAATACTTGTTTAGTACATATATAGGTTAATTAAATCTATATGAGAATTTGAATAGTGTGAGACCCCTCACATAYTGATTTGAACAAAGATGGTTCAMGTAGTTAAATTTTTATATRAACTCTAGATGGAAAATGGATGAAAATAAATGAAAATTWGATGACAATCAAACTACCGTATCMTGAGGTMACCTTYGGCACTCTTTTTCYRGATAAATRATTAAAGCCTAAAATGAGCTTKGGCACTTCAAAAAGTATTTCTTAAAATTTAGGCATTTACATAACAATTTTGAATTCATTTGGCAACCATCCTCCATAGACATAGTCATTTCAAGTGAGGTAGGAGATGTGAGTTATTGTCAATGTGGATTGAGTGCATAGGCATAGTGAGTATGAGGTGCATTTCAATTAATGGACTTCCCCCCTCATTCACTCAAAAGACCCTCATTTAATTTTTTTTAATTATGAATGATTTTTTTGTTTATTCACCCACTGTCCCCTCCTCCTAATTGTAATTATCACGGAGATGGATAGTTGCAAACAATATGGGATATGGGATACGGATTTCATTTGTACTCTTGTCTATATCCGTTATCTCACACCCATATTTGTATCCAAATCTGTATTTCTTATTTTCCAAAGGTAATGGCAAATCAGAAGGAGGGATTAGAAATATTTGACGTCTCTCATTATTTTTTTGGGTGGGTGGGTGGCAGTTAAATTTTCAAGAATGGCAAGTAGGCACCTTTTCAGTGGATGGTGAGTTGTTGAGGAGTAGACAATCTTTTTATACAAGTGGGATGGTAGGAAGTAGAGCAATCCATGTGGGATATGTGAATTAGTTTTAGTAGAAGTTCAATTGTGTTAAAATTGAAATTTTAGACTAAGAAACTCAAAAACTTTTTGACTAATAAAAGGTCGTAAATCATTCTAATTTTCATCTTCAAAAATACTTTTGAGTTTTCAGGCCTCCACTCAAAAGTTATGGACAAAATTTGGATAGGGGTTGTGARTGATATTTTTTTTGGCATTTTCAAACATCCTCTCTGAATTTTGTCCATAACTTCTAACTAGAGGCTTGAAATCTCAAATGGGATTTTGGGGATGAAAATGAGAATAATTTGCCAACTTTTCTTAGTGAAAAGTTTTTTGAGAAAAGTTTTTTTCTATTTTTAAATGAGGTCTGAAATTTCAGTTTTAATTTCATACAATTCGTGCGTTTTGACAATGGGTGGTCAAGCTCTCATCTTCATATTGTCCCATATCCTTTGAGAATTCAAGATAGAGAATGGGATACATTATAAAAACAACCTCTCTTTCACCTTCCAAAATGAGCTTGCCTTGGCACTAAGTTGAACTGGAAATTTACCAACATTTAGACTTCGATTACAAGTAATTTTCCAAAAATTAAGCTAAATGACTAGCTAATTTTCAGAATACTCCGGCTTAAATTTTTTTAAATTAATTTCCGCAAAAGGTGACCTCCAGCTATGGTATGTGAAATGGCCAATGAAAACATTGTACAGTCAGGTACAAAAATCTTACGAATTTTTGCCTCCGCAGTGAATACAATTTCACGCTGTCAACTTTGGCACCCTCCCGAGGGCTGAAAAATTGGTTTTCTTCAATGAATTTTTCATACAAGATCATCTACATGTTAATAACACTTGTGCCAAATTTCAAGTCCAAAAAATTTACACAAAAAAAGATATTAAAAATCTACCAACATGTGTAGCTATGAGAAAAATGTCACTGCTCCCAACTTTGACACCCTCCCAAGGGCTGAAATTTTTTTATTCTGATATGAAATTTTTTCCATGGGATTGAATCTATGATGATAACAAGTATGCCAAATTTCAAATTCAAAAGATTTTTTCAACTAAAGTGATTGGAAATCTACCAATTGGTGTCACTGTAAGAGACAATTTCACTACTTCCAACTTTGACACCCTCTCAAGGGTAGAAAAGTTGTTTTTTTACCATGAAATTTGACAAGATTGCATCTATGTTGATAACATATGTGACAAATTCAAGTTCAAAAGATTTGCTAAACAAAAGTTATTGTAAATCTACCAACAAGTGTAGTTATGAGTGATTTTTTCAGCCTTTGGTGTAGTGTCATTTTGTGGGTCAAAGTTTGAAATGGATGTAAAATGTCATTATCATAACTACACATGTTGGTAGGTTTCCAATAACTTTTGTTGGACAAATCCTTTGAACTTAAAATTTGACAGGCTTCTCATGAACATAGAGATGATCTCATACAAAAAATTTCATGGTAAATAAACAAATTTTCAGCCTTTGGGATGGTGTCAAAGTTGGCAATAGTGAAATCATTCTCATAACTACATTTGTTGGTAGATTTACAATAACTTTTGTTTGGCACGTCTTTTGAACTTAAAATTTGTCACATTTGTTATCAACATAGATGCAATCTTGTCAAATTTCATGGTAAAAAAACAACTTTTCTACCCTTGAGAGGGTGTCAAAGTTGGAAGTAGTGAAATTGTCTCTTACAGTGACACCAATTGGTAGATTTCCAATCACTTTAGTTGAAAAAATCTTTTGAACTTGAAATTTGGCATACTTGTTATCATCATAGATTCAATCCCATGGAAAAAATTTCATATCAAAATAAAAAAATTTCAGCCCTTAGGAAAGCGTCAAAGTTGGGAGCAGTGACATTTTTCTCACAGCTACACATGTTGGTAGATTTTTTAAATCTTTTTTTGTGTAAATCTTTTGGACTTGAAATTTGGCAGAGATGTTATTAACATGTAGATGACCTTGTAAAAAAAATTCATTGAAGAAAACCAATTTTTCAGCCCTCGAGAGAGTGCCAAAGTTGACAGCGTGAAATTGTATTCACTGCGGAGGCAAAAATTCGTAAGATTTCAGTACCCGACTGTACACCACATTATAATTATTTCGCCTATATTCGATTACATAACTGCGACTCTGATTTACCAAAGTTAYAATCTTTTAAAATAGTGTCATCAACAAATTTCAACAAAAGATATATTTGTGTGATAAATAATAATATTGCACCCTCACTAAAAAGATAAATAGGTGTMACGATTGTTACATGCTGAGTTCCTTGTGCCGGTAGCCTTTAGTATTCGGATCAGGCATCATTCTGGACAGCTCAGGCATCTCAACAGTATTTTCCCACCCAAGCACGTGAAGTTCACCTTCCATTCACATTCCAAGGAAAACTTCAGTCTTGTTATGTAACCCTTAACCCTTGAACGCCGCGGCGGACGTTTTGCGTCCAATGAATGACAGGGAATCAAATCGTGTAGGACAGAATTGCAACTTTTCATCCACGGATATTAGAAGTGGAAAGGGAAGATCTTCTATAGTACTTTGACTTCCAATGAGCAGATTTGGCTTTTCAAAGTAGATGATGTCACACAGTTTAAGAAATGCATGATTTCCATGGCCACCCATCCATCCTTTAAGGATTAACCCTTGAATGACAGAGCGGACGTTTTGCGTTCAATGAATGACAGAGAATCAAATTGTACATCACATAAGTGCAACTATTCATCCACGGATATTAGAAGTGGAAAGGGAAGATATTCTATAGTACTTTGACTTCCAATGAGTGACTTTGTTCTTTTTCAAAAAATTAAAGTGATTCTCACGTTATCAAAATGGATGATTTCCACAATCACCAGTCTAGCCTTTAAGGGTTAATCCTAGAAGGATGGAGCTTCCATGACCAAGGTACTGTAGTCACCAAAATTCTCCAATTATTAAATCAATATGTGCATTTTTTTATTTCTATTCTTAAGAATGAAGTCGTCCATTGGACCACTTTGATTTCTAGGATTAATCCCTAGTCTTCTACAAACTCAAATCGAATATAGCATATTGCTTCACAAAAATTAGAAAGAATAATTGTTACTACTCCAAAATATCTTTGAAGTAGCAACACCTGAAAACAACAATGTGAATTTCAATGTCTTTTGTGTAGCCACATAGTGAAATTTTTGTTGTAAGAGATTAGCAAATTTTAGTGAAAGATGTTGCAAGTAGAATTTGCACCACTCAAAGAATATATTATAAATTTTCAAAAACAACACATAGGCCTACAAAGCTACAATTGATTATATACTCAATAGAAAACAACACATTTAGAATATTGACATTACATGAAATTTAAGGCCTCCAAAAGACTGCGGGAACGCAAAAAATTGTGCCACATCAACGTTGTGACGTGGCCGAGAGTCTGCCACTTCATTTTTTAAATTAATTAATTAATTTTTTTAATTAAAAAAAATTAGATACAAAAAAAATTAGTAATTGGAACCCTGACAGCAATCAACCGTTCCCTTTCTGCATTGGGAACGAGGGAATAGGGCTAAAACAACCCTTGGCGCTGCCCTCACATCTCATGTAATGATTGCAACAAAGATTGAGAGTTGCTAGCATGTGAGCGGAAGAGCCTAATCACCTTGATTATAAGAAATTTATGTTATAGGTATCTATGTTATAGGCACATTCAATGGTTGTAGAAAACTTATGTACACCAGTGTTCAGGGCTTCTAGGCTCACATATCTAAGCCACATACTAGCATTGTTGATAAAAATTCTAGACTAATTGGTTGACCACTGCAAGTCCAACATATTAGTACTTCAATCTCTAAAATTTTATCGTCACCTTGGGGAGCAAATGAAAGTTACAGTGGGTCCTATAATCTCAATTTTGGCAAAAAGATTCGAATTTTGTTTAGACAGAAAAGAAACATTGCTTTTCGAGAATATATTATTTTAAAATTTTGAAATTGGTGTTTGGGAATAAAAAGTTATACCATCCTAAACCCAAACTATAGGTTGTCAACAATAACACCCTCGTACAACAATCATTCTTTTTTGTAGATTGTGTTTTTGTCTTGGTATATGAAAATCTTTGATTCATTCAATTTGGATGAGTGATGTGAAAGTTGCAAGAGCTTCTTGATTTGCAAGCAATCATCATAGCTTCTTTAAAAAATGATATAGGATTCATTATTGAACTCAATTTTCAAAATTTTCAAGAAGAAAAGTCATCAAGGTTTACTATGTTTGTTAGAACATTCTCACTAATGTAATTTATTTAATTTTTTTTCAAATCCATTTTAGAGCTTTTAATGATTTAGTTTTACCATTAATCATATACCTATTTCTAGTTGATAATTTTCTTAAGCATAAAAATCAAGGGAAAAATAGAATTTTTCTTTGTAGACTTTCTACTCAATTTTTCAATAAGAAATATCTTAAATTCAAATGTGTAGTGTTAATAATTTAAGTTAAATATTCAAAGTCTTAATAATGTAGTCAAATGAGGATTCGTGCTAACATAATCGTTCTCTACACTTTTATACCAAAATATCTTGCAATCTATCCGGTCAAATTCTCTAAAATTTATTCTACACATTCAAATATTAGTCCAACTAGAGCAAGATCCTACATTAAAATTTGCAAAAAAAATTCAATGATTTTTCTCTTTGCAATAAAATTGGCAACTTTTTTAGGATTTTTTTTTGATAAAAAAAAGCCTTAACTTTCAAGGGTTCATGTTATTTTCACATGCAATGCTATTTTTAGTCACAACATTACAAAACTCCATGTTATCATATTTGAAACAAACAAATTTAACCTATTGATATGTGCATCAAAATATACTTACATATGGTTATAACTTTTTACAAGGGAAAAACATTATACCAAAGGTAGTATGTGATGATTCTTCAACATAAATAGGACTAGTACACATACAATGGGTAAAATATTTGTTCTTTGTAAAAAGTTATATCCATATGTGTTTTTATTCTGTAATACAAAGTGTGTCTTCAATAGGACTGTCATATTGTTTCATCAAATATAACTCTAACTTTTCACTACTTTGTAATTAGAGCTAAAATTTCTAATATTGGAAGCACATTCAAAACTACTTTGGCATGCAATTTTAATGATAAAAATTTCAAGTTCTAAATATAGAACTAGTGAAAAGTGAAAAATTTGTTTGGAGGTGCACATTTTGGAACAAAATTTGGTTGAGTTTCACCAACTACCGTAAGTGTAAGGCTTGATTGGCACATTTTTGAGGAATATTTTTTTCCCGGAGAATAAAGTTTGTTAAATGCTGAAAAAAGAATGTTTTTCTCTATATTCTATTTTCACCATACAATTTTTTGTTTTAAAAAAAACAAATTTCCTAAATTTCCGTCATCTATTTTTAGAATTATTTTCCGCCAACCGTGCCCTACAACTATGGTACAACATAACCTCCCTAAGTTGTTCCTCCCTAAACAAATAAAGCACTGTCAAAAAAGATTGATTGCAAGTCCAGACTTACCCATATGAACCAAACACAAATATCATGCCCTTCCCTAATGCAAAAAATTCTCTAATCTATTGTGTCAAACTGGTCCCAATCCTATTGCTTTATAGAGGTTCTATTGTATTTTTGTTTAATTTCCATGTTAACCCCTAAGCGCTCAAATGACCATTTTTTGGTCGTTGCCCGACTTCGGGCAGAATTTTCGGGCAGAAAAAACCTTTTTTTTGAATTTTTTTTTTTCTTTAAAAATATTGCGTTGTCTTTCAGTATTTTTATTCAAAACTAAGATCATTACAGTAAAAAAAAATCATAAGAGAAATAGCACAATGTGTTTAGAATTTTCTAGTGTTGAAAAAATTACAATTTGAGGAAAGAATTGAAATTTTTATGACCAAATCTTATGCATTTTCTTACAATTCAATAGAAACCACTATTTTGACCAATAAAAAAGAATTCAAGTGTTAAGGATAGAAATTGTATTTTTGGTGAATTCTTGAAGTTATATCTTCAAAATTCATTTGAAGAGAATCTGAAAATAATCTTATAATTTTGACTGTATGGATATCTTCTACTTTTTGTGCTTCACAAAAACTTCCTTGATGCAAACTTCAAAAAAAGATGTAGAATTTGTATTTTATAACACATTTGTGTTGTGTCCAAACCCCTTGGGCTTTTAGGGGTTAAATCAATGTTTCCAATTTTTTCTCTATTTTTTACTCTACTTAACCCTTAAACGACGCCGAGGACGTTTTTTGTCCGATGAATGGCAAAGAATCTTTCCTTGTAGGACAGAAATGCAATCATTCATCCTTGGTATTAGGGGTGGAAAGGGAAGATCTTTTCTAGTACTTTGACTTCCAATGAATATATTTAGCTTTTCCAAAGGAGGTGATGTCACCCGGTATCAAAATGCATGATTTTCACGGCCACCGGTCTGTCCTTTAAGGGTTAAACAAACTTTAGAGATTTTTCCACTGAAATTGTTATGATGTTTTCAAGTTACAAACAATTTTTTTTTCCCAATTTTTCCCAATTTTTCCGGCTAACAATTAACTAACCGGGGAATCTCCCTGAACATTGTTCCGGATTGCATTGAGGATGCCTTAATAGGACAAATCAGTGTACCAAGGTGTGACATTTTCCTCATAATCTACTTGACACACACGTTTCGGAAATTGAGCCCCACCCTAAACCCTAAACCCTAAAACCCCTAGAGCTGATGTATCTGTAAGGAATTCGAGAATGCAGACTCCAAGCCGAGAGTGCAATCTGTAGCAATCCTTCGCGTCACCTCGCACTCCCCACTTAAATTTCTACGTCTTTCTGGGTCATCATCTCACCCACATTCCAGCGTCCCAATCGGTGGGTGTGATGTCACGCACTTGCAATGCTCGTTGAAGCTCGTATTCCCTGTTTTTGTGGTTTCTATTAAGCCGTGGAGTTCAACAGGCGACGCTGTTACAAGAGCTTTGCTGGKTTTTTCTGTTGTTTTTCTATCTAATTGTTCGCTGGAATCTTCGTCTCATTTCTAATTGGTGTGGTTTACTTGGAGTGTTTTGGTTGAGACATTGATTGTGATTTTTCTTATGATGAGTTTAGGGTTTCTTCTTCCCTGTAATAGTTTCAAAATTGAGGTGCACTTCTTGCAGGAAAGGGAGCTTGATGTCGCTGCGGGCGGCAACTCCGCTGGCAGCAGGGACGGGTGCCCTCTTGGGAACTCCTGCTGCAGCAGCCAAGCCGCTTGCGCCTTCGATGAGTAGGGTTTCAGCGTCCGCGGATGCTCCGGTGGCTRTCAAGGGGTCTTCCTTCATTCGTCCTCACCTTCGGACTCTTGCACCTTATACTCCCATCGAGCCTTTTGAGGTATCCGGCTCTCTAAGTATGTCTTGCTTTTGTTACTGTCGTTGCATTGTTCCGGAAGATTGCTGCTCTAGTAGCTTCAGAATTGCTCACCCCGTGTACATTCTCTCCGTATAACATACACTGAGCAGTACTTCACCTCATTTTTCTTCCATGACTTTGTCGCTCTTAGTAATCATGTGCTCAATGCCAAGAGCGACAATTTTGCCATGCACTTGTTCAGGAATGTGTGGGGAATCTCACTAGCTCAATGGAAATTAGCAGCCAATCGGATTTTGTTTAAGAGCAATTTTGTTTGGTTTTATTTTTATTCTAATGCTCACCAGTTATGTGCAGATATTGTCGGCTAGACTAGGCCGGCTTCCCGAAGATATTGTGAAGTTAGATGCGAATGAGAATCCTTATGGACCACCTCCTGAGGTTTGTCTCCATCTTAACTAGTATGTTTAGTAATTTCTGTGTATTATGAATGAGCAGTTCTCTTGGATTTTCCGTTGAATGGATCATAGCTCATAGCTTAGAGAGTTTTGTGAACTGTGATATTTTTCATTTGTGTCAYCATTTAAGCTACGCTCTTTACGGGGTCTTGATTATCATCATAGTTGCTTAATGTGCATCATGTGKTTTTTGGCAGGTTTTGGAAGCACTGGGCAGCATGCAGTTCCCTAACATATATCCTGACCCAGAAAGTCGCAGGTTGAGAGCTGCATTGGCTGAGGATACAGGAGTYGGAGCTGAACACATTCTGGTCGGTTGTGGTGCAGATGAGCTTATTGACCTGATTATGAGGTAATYATGTKGATGAGCTCTAYACATSGATTGACWTAGCARCACTTWYAYTAGACCCWTTTGTTTATTTAATTRCATCCTCCTTCTATCTTGGAGTGTCCTTAAGATGGATAAAGGACTGTTGTGCTTTCCCCATGATATCRGGYYTTRTGAASTTCCTTGAAGTCTACCTCATGCAGTTCCTTGGACTTGTGATTTGTTTGTGAATAGGTGTACACTAGATACTGGTGACAAGATACTGGAYTGTCCACCYACATTCACCATGTATGCATTTGATGCTGCTGTGAATGGGGCTTCGGTRATCAAAGGTGCTCTTTTGGTCTTCGTTTCTCCCTGTATTCCTATCTGAGCTCCATTTTTTTATTGTAATTCTCACAACATATATACTTATAGAATTTTAGGTGACTGTTGTTAGATTAAAATTCATATTGGAGCTTGTAACTGTAGTTTTCACTTCCTCTTACCAGCATGTCGTGGCCATTAGAGAACTGAAATTCCCTTCTATTTTTCTTTTTGAATTGCGTAGTTCCTAGGTTGCCAGGGTTTGGACTGGATGTGCCTGCYATTGCTGAAGCTGTGCGKCGGGATGAGCCRAAGATAGTCTTTTTGACTTCGCCCAACAACCCTGATGGATGGTAATTTCCTTCTGGATGCTCAACAATTATAAGATATATCAGAGCTTCGTTTACGGTGCAGTAATGCAAAAGSCTACCTTGTTKATTGATTGCAAGTTTATGGGCWTTATCACAATTTCCTTWTTTCKCAGCATGGAATCGGARTCTTAGAWGAATTTAGTCTATCTCCCCTCTTGCGTGCAAACAATATTATTGTTTAGTCAACATGTATCCTGTGTTTATAACCTRCGAGACTCTCAATTACAAGGGATACGACTGTTTGTGAAGTTTGGTGTCGGATGAGGAATTGAAGACAATWTTGGAGCTGCCCGTCTTGGTAGTCCTGGACGAGGCCTATGTGGAGTTTGCCCAAGAGCCCTCTCGAATAAAATGGGTGACCAAGTATGAGAATCTTATAGTTCTGCGCACTTTCAGTAAACGYGCTGGTAAGAATCATTGCACGCCTTACTCTAATATCATCTGGATCTCCAACCTACTGCAATTTGGTTCAAAGCTCATATTATGCTACTAAGTGCTTTCTGGATAGGAAGGTACTCGATAGAGAAGTAAATTCTAGCCTTGCGTTATGAGGTACTGAGTTTTAATTATTTTGAGCGAATTCGTTTTACMACCCGATGCACCTGTTGATTGCGGTCACTGTAATGTAGAAAGATTGCTTTATTTCTTGTGAGACGTTAGTAAAGATGTGATTTTTGGACCAATGGGTGCGTTATTAATTTCTACAGTAATCTTGATATTTGATAGTCATCCAGCGACCACTTTTTGGACCGTCCAGTGTTGAGTTCTTTCTATTCTATTACTTGCTGGTACGGTCGGTTTGAGGTATGAAAACATCGTTGCAGAYCAATTCTGAGACTCTCGGGAGTCAAAAATGCTGTTCTGTCAAAATATTTCTTTTTAACAAGAAAGAGAAACATGGGATTGAGCAGGCTTAGCAGGTCTGAGAGTGGGCTACGGCGCATTTCCATTAGCCTTGATTGAGTACTTATGGCGGGCCAAGCAGCCCTACAACGTCTCTGTGGCTGCTGAAGTGGCCGCATGTGCAGCTCTCACCAATCCCACTTATCTCGAGGTAAATTCATGTTCAGAGTTGCAACTGTTTGTGAACTTCATCAATTAATCGTAATATGCATCTTTAATGTATGCCAGTGGTCCCAAGTAGGTTTAAAATGTTCTCATGGTGGGCTGTGATTCTACTTCAGAACGTGAAGAATGCATTAGTGGAAGAAAGAGAACGGATGTTTGCTAAATTGAAAGAAATTCCTTTTCTGGAGCCATACCCAAGTCATGCGAATTTCATCCTATGTTCTGTAACTGGGAGCACGAGTGCCAAACAACTGAAGGTAAAGCAACTGAACTCTAGAATGTCTGATCTTTCTTRTTCTTGTACTTTTTAATTAAATTTTTTTTTTCTATTGATGTGAAAAATACTTCTCATCCTACTAAAGATGGCCCTTGCAATACACTGAGAAAGGATGGAATTTGGGTCTTTACTTACCTGTGCAACTTTGTTGTACTATGTATAGGCGGCCCTTGCCAAGGAGGGAGTAATGGTTCGTCACTACGAAAAGGCTGATCTACGAAAYTATATTCGAATCTCTGTAGGGAAACCAAAGCAGACTGATGCTGTGCTAGCAGCGCTTGCYAAACTGTAACGATAATGAACTATTTTTCTACTTTTATCATTGGATTGTGTTTTACTACATTGTAATTTACTTTTTTTGTATTGTTTCTAATTCAATGCAGACGAAATACAGTTCAAATTGAAATCAAGACAGGATAAAGTTGCATCTAAATTACTTCGATTTGATTAACCCTTAAACAACGCTATGGCCAATGAATGACAAAGAATCTTCTTGTGTAGGACAAAAGTGCAATCATTCATCTTTGGTATTTTTTTGCAAAAAGGGGAGAAATGGGAGATTATACACAATAGTTTGACCTTTAATGAGCACTTCTGTTTATTTTAAAGTAGATGTCACATGTATCCAAAATGGAGGATTTCCATGGTCACTAGCTAGGCGTTTAAGGGTTAAGGGTGCATCCAAGGTCGTTGTGGAGCTTCTAGGTCTAATGGATGATTCTTCTCTTGTAAAAAGCACCAATTTGTCCAATTATTGGTGTAGTTTGGTGACTGCCTTGGTTGTGGGGCCTTTAAATAGGTTTAGGGTTGTTGTAAAATTAGCTGTGAATTATGACCCCTTAACCCCAACAGTCTTATATAAAAATGACTATTTGGAGAAAATCATTATAAAGTATTAGATGGAAGAATACTTTGGAATTTACATACAAATCAAAGTTGTAGACATTGAGTTTTAGATTCCATCTGCATAGGTAGATTCACTTATACTTATCTATAAATTATAATAGGAAATTTTCAAAATTCCTTCTAAATTCAACTACGAATTCAACTACAAGCAAAACATGGTCATTTTTTTGTGTAAATTTTGTTGGAGTGGATTTGAGATGAGGTTATCTTAATATGGTGATTTTTTGAAATTTTTGTGCTTTTAAAATCTATGATCTTGTTTTGGAACTAGAGTCGATGCAATTTTGGCTTGGTCAACCACTTGATTTACTTCTACATTTGTATATTTAGGAAAAAATATTGCACTCTATTAACATCAAAACTTACCATTAGATATGACAACTTCATAAAGTACTATTGTGCCTTGTGCTGTTGCCACAAGCAACTGCTATAGCCAAAATAAAAGCAAAAGTAATTTTCTAAATTTAAATTCACAAGAACTTCAAAACTCAATAACTTTTTCACCTTGAGTTGGAACACCATGAAACCAAGCATGTGCACCCCTCCTCACCGAGGGCTTTCCGACAATTCCAAGAACCCAACTAGGGGCCACACAATCTGGAAGATCTCACCACAACAGACAAACAAACAAACAAACAAACAAACAAACAATCTTAAATGGATGGGTGGATCTCCACAAAAATTAAGATGACATTTATCCAAGCAGAACTGTAATGAGAAAGAAAACTGATTATCAATCTATTGAGAAAGAAAACTGATTTCTGGACGTCCAAGTGCTTCAGGGTTAAATTTGGAATGACATGGAGCTCTGAAAGTATCCCTACCACCTTCAGCATATTGATAGCTGCACTATGCATCCCTGCTTACATTTTACAAGGGGGACATTTTAACAACTCGTACTTATTTCCAAAGGATACTCCAAGCGACATCTGGCAATATCTTTCAACCTGTAAAGTACTAATTCGAAAAGATAGCAGCGATACAAACCTAATAAAAGGCAAAAAATCTGCCGCAATCTTAAAAACAAGTTCCCAAGGAGCCAAAAATGAGAGCAATAGAAGCAGTGAACCGAGGGTCAGTATCAACGCTTAAACTGCCAGATGGACAATTCATTTCCGAGCAGAAGAATGGACTTGCACGAGAGGTAATCAATTCATGCACGCCTGAAGCCCACACAAATTTCACCATTTCAAATTTGTTGCCGAATTCTCGGCAGCTCTCTAAGCCGATTCCAGAAAATTCAGAATGATATCTAAGACTCTATCTACACCAAATATGCTATACACTATGCACGCCACTAGAATTAATTTATGACCAGCGTGGAAGCTCAATGCACATTTGTAACCTGTGACCACTCTCCGTCCACCTCTTCTTTCCATAACGTCACCTTGTTGCTAGAGTCTGATACAGCTAATATATTTCCTGTCAAGGACCAGCTAACCCGCCAAACTGGGGTCTTAAAATCGTTTAAAGTCAACGGCTGCCACTGGTCCCCATCTTTCGCCTGAGATTCAAAATTTCATTAGCGGAAGATATCAATGAAAAAAGCAAAGAGTTAGAAATGGACAGACAGAGTTTCTGCCTAAAGAAGGGACAAGACAAATATACAGAATCCGCCAGTGCAGACCCAGAGTGTTATAAAGTACGGAAAACGACGAAGTCTGTACGATATATATAGGATCTTCGTGCAGATCTCGATACCGTTAGTATATATATAAACCCCTGAGAGACTCCTGTTCCAAAAATTTGGATTAGACCCCATGCGGGATGGCCTACACGTCCTAGCAATCATTCCAACCTTATCAGACCCTGATCATTCTGATCCAACTGACTTGTGATCATTTACATGAGTCTCTGCAAACAACACCCTAAAGCCAGGATTGGGGTGTCTTCAAGGCACCGGGTCTGGAGGAGAAAACTCAAGAGTGCGTTGTGTTTCCACCTCCACGTCCCTAAAGTACAATCTAACCAAAGAATGAAACGGTAGGGAACTCCTCAAGTGTAATGAATGCAGCACCATGCACACCACTAAGACCAGAATGAGCACAGAAGAKTCTCTGAATATAAAATTTCAGCATCACCAACAATCTTACTCTAGAGCAGCTCAAAAGCATTAGCATACGGCCAACCCCCAGTACCTGAGTCCAGATGATAACCGTCCCATCCTGAGATGCACTAGCGATGGTGGACCTCACGAGCCCCAGATTCGGTGCCCACGCCACGTCCCGCACCCAGTCAATATGCTTGGAAAGAGGAGGAAAGCAATCCATTTTCCAGCTGTTGTTGATAAACTTCCACACCTTCACTGTATTGTCACACCCACCGGAGACCAGCTTCTGAACAGACCCGGGGTCGGCTCCAATGAGTGACCCCGGAGCACTCACCGGTGCCCAGGACACCGAAGTCACCCCCACAGGATGAGCCTGCTCAATCTTCACCTTCTCCCAGGACCCGTCYGGTTTGTGTGTGAGAACGGATATGGTGCCATCCGAGGATCCACAAGCGAGGCACAACCCGAATTCCTGAGGCGCCCAGCAGATGCTGTTTACAGATGATTCGTGTTCTTCGAATACCTGTGGCCATGGAAAGGAGCCAGTCGTCAGTACATGATTGCAAACCAACCTGCTGAAGGCAAATGACTCCACAACAACCGGCATCCAAAAGAGTTGATTGCCAGCCGAGTCTTTATGCACTTTCAAGGTGAATCGAATCCAAGAGAGAGGGCACCCGAAGTGCTACTAATAAAATTAGTACCACAACGGAAGCACAAAGTCTCTAAACCATCACAAGCTTCTAGAAAAGAAAGAAGAAGATAAAGAGTTGCTAGAAGCAGYCAATGGGAGTCTTTCATGGTTCAAAGATATCTGAATAAGGGGTAGTCAAGTGTCGACATCAAGTTGCCTGTGATTTCAAACTTAACATTCTATGACATAATCTTGTAGTGTCGGAAAAATATGAGACAATAGCGAGATCAACAAACGCTCTACCTTTCAASTATATTWAAAAACCGAAGGCCACGRAGATGAACCCCAACAARARTCTAAAGTARTCTGTCCCACAATAATCACAAAAGGTACGATCGCTCCCCACTCAGCTCCGCAGGGTTTTAGAAGAGTAACTTGATGCTGCGATCAAGAGGGCTTGGAGGAAGAAACAGTAAAGTATACTTGGTTTCCTCATCCAGATGCACCGTGGTTGGAACCAACCAAACCCCCCCTCAGCACTTCTCATCTTCGAACAAGACGACGCAATGACACAATGCACTATGTTTGCAAAGAGGCTCAATTAGGGCAACTCCTTCAAAAGGGTATACGACATGGAGACTCAACATGTGTCCCAGGTATCACACCAAACCCTAATTCTCCACTGAAGACTTTTCAAAACCCTAGGAGAAGCATCAGTTCCAAAATCTCTGGATCGGAAGAACCACATCCAAACAACCAACGAGGAGATCGGGAAAACCTATACCTGATCCTGCTGCCACTCATTCTCGGCGCCTTCTCTCCAGATGACGACCCTGCGGTCATACGAGCAGGAGGCCAATATGCTGCCGAACTTGGGATGCGCCCACGCGACTTGCCACACGGGTCCCTCGTGCCCGGACAAGGTGGCCAGCGCCGATGCGGGGACGTCCACGGTGCCCACGGCGAACACCTTGATCAGGCGATCGGAGGAGCAGGACGCCAGGCGCTTGCCGTAGTAGTCGACGGCCACGTCGTGCACCACGTCCTGGTGACCCGATTCCACCACCTGCTCGCTTCCCAAGTCCGTCACGGACCCCATTGCGCAATGCGGAAGCGCTAGTGAGCAATCTCGGCGCAACAGAAGGTTACCACCACCCAAAGCTYCTGCAGCCAATACAGCACCCAACGATGAAGGAGCTAAATGTGAGGATGTGTGCAAAGGGGGATCCCAAGGGAAAGTACGAGGGATGATGAAACGGGAGTACCAACAAATTTAGAGAGACGCAGCTGCGAGAGTGCAAGCAAGCAAGCGAAACGCAGAGGAGTGAGGGTGTCCGGTAGCTACGGGGCACCTATCTCCGCTATAGGGTCCCATGTTCCAACCCTCCCGCCCATCACCGGAGGGTCTTCCAGGGATTTTACTTTCATTTTACGATGTAGTCAGGTACACTAATGATGGTAAATAGTGTTACCCATACTAACTATTTTAGAAATGCTATAAGTTTTTACTCTTCATGAATATTTTTACGGATTGCATGGATCCTAATGGTGATATAGTTGGGAAAATTTTGTACCTATAGTTGGTAAAAATATTCATGAAGAGTAAAAAGTTCTTGTTGTTTTAAATCAATTAGTGTAGGTAACACTATTTACCATCATTAGTGTAGTCTGCTCTAAAAAAAGGGCCAGGGAGGACTGGCCCCCTCACTCGGCCACTCCAAGTAATTCCAGGGGTGCCAGGAAATTATAAAGCTCCCTATTGTGGGCTTGAGTAATTTTCCTTGGTCATCTCTTCTAGCTAATTTGGGATCTCTTATTGCAAATATGAATTCTAAATTTGAAAATTATATCATGCATAGAAAATAAAAAAATTTAGGGTATTTTCCAACGGCCGAGTGAGGGGTCAGGTCAATTCATCCCGGCCCTCTAAAAGCGACCACTCACGGGTTAATCGATGTTTCTCATGGGTTTACCAGGACAAAAAAATCTTAGGTTATTTTTGAGAGAGAGAAAAATGGATGCTATATGCAGCAGAAGTGGTTTCATAATTTTTCAACCAATATTGAATTAGTTATGATTTTTCTAAGATGTTAGTCCTATTATTGATTGTAGATTTGTCAAAATGCAAACACATGTGGAATGTAAAGAGACATGGAGAAATCTAAAAGAAGCTCAATGAACTTGCAATGAAGAACAAGGGAGGGTCCTCAAAGCGACTCATGTCAATTTTTAAGGTTTTAAATTCTATATATTTTATAAAGAGGTTGTTGGGTAGCCAAATATTATTTTAAACATATCAATATATATATATATATATATATATATATATATATATATATATATCTGCATTGCATATTAACCCCTAAAGGACCGAGGCATATTTTGGGTAGAAATTGTCAAAAACTGCCACTGTTTATGGCAGCAAGAAAAGAATGATAAAAGAAAGTTTTTTTTTCAAGATTTAACCGTATAAATTTGTACTAGACTTCTACGGGAATGTGTGGAAAAAATTTCAGTAACTTTGACTATATAGATTGAAAGATTATAATATTTGAAGTCAGGTAAAAAAGATTTTTTCCAACCTTGCCCGATAGGGCTTAGAAACATTTACTCCTTCTACAATGAGATTTTTAAACTACACATGGTTATTTTTTTTGACATTTTCATCTTTTACCATCTCGGGTGGGACACTTAGCGCATTTTAAAAACAACATGCGGCGGAATATAGAGTGGATTTTATTCATTGTGGGTAAAAATTATAATAAACTTACAAATAAGGTAGGGGACATTGAATTGAACAAATCCATTATAAGTAAAGAAGGTAGTGTAGAAATCTGGACCATTAAAAATTAGTACATGTAATGAAGGGATCCAAGATTAGGATCCTAAATATTGTATTTAGTACAAGTTGTATTTAGTTGGCTGCACTGTTGGTTGTATAAGCAAATCACAATAAGATTGGATGAAAAGTTGGGACGTTTCCAAAAGTTTGTAAATGGAGATTTCTAAATCGACCTTCAATCAGCAAGAGCTGTAGGGTGAAAATTTTGATGGCAGATTTCTTTAGTTTTGGTTTTAGAGTTCTGTGATTTGGACATCACATTTAGTAGATGCACATTTTGGCATCAATTCTACTATGTGGATTGTCTTCTTGTTGTACTGTTCAGATTTTGATGGACATTTCTTACCCTAGAACTGCATTCAAACATTCATGTAGTTTTTGTGAACTTTCTTTGCATGACCTTGTGTTTTTCAACACATGTGAATGACATTTCCATGCAAATCTCTTTCAAATTCAATTTTCCTTTCATGTGTAGTTTTGGATAGTTTTCAAACTTTGTTTTTTTGGTTTGCCTTTGTTGTGTCATGTTTGCTAAGGTACGAGGTTTAATGGTGTGCATAACAATTGAGACAACAATGTTGGCTCAATGGTTATACACACTCCAAGGTTGCACATTTCAAGTATTTTTTTTTCTCTATTTTCTTCTAGTTCACATTCATACAATGAATTTTAATCACATGTCCCTAAATGCATGAAAATAGGTTGAGTTTACATTATTTTGTGGAGGCTTCTTTTTTTAACATTTTTGTTTTTATGTTTACTTTTCAATTCAATTTTTTTCTTATAAAGAATATAGTATTCCAAAAATTACATTCCCATTGTTACTATAAGTAATGATAGGGAGCTAGAATATAGGCCATTTTTTGAAAATAAGTAATTATAGGGGTCTTTTTAATTTTCAATAGGAGGTAAATAGCCCCCTAAAAAAATACCCCCTCGCCGCACGTGGTGCACAAAATATACATAGAGTGTCCCACCCAAGTTTACCATGTAAGCTACATACCCACCAAATTTCACAATCATAGGAAGAGTTTTGCACATGTTGCCCGGAGCTGCCCAAGCTACCTGCAAAGTTTAGAGAAGCATAACTTTTGATCCGGGCACCTGATCAAAAAAATCAGATTTTCGGGAAGAAGGTATATGGTTACACGTTGTGTCCAAATTTCATGAACATCCAACCAAAGATGATTTTGTAAGAACCTACCCGAGATTTCTTGCGTACATTGAACGGACACTTGGGTCCTTTAGGGGTTAAAACAATCCACACTACAACCAAAAAACATTAGTAACACACTTGAATACCCTCTCACTTCTTCTTTGAGCCATTTATTGTCAATCCCAATCCTACTTCAAAATTACATCATGTCCATTTTAACCGAAATTCTAAAATCCATTTGAAGACAATGGTCGCTTTTAGAACATACTACTATAAGGTAAGGGATGTTTTCTATACGGAGAGGCCAAGTCAATTCTCCTTGAGGCCGATTGCACAATTTTGGGCTCCTGTCCAATCACAAGTGAGAATCTCARGCCCGTTATATAGCAAATTAGTCTAGTCTCTAAGTATAAAGCATTTGTAATTGCACTTAACATTAGCTTTCTATTGACCTCTTAGCAAACCTTCAGCACACAATCGACCGCACACTCAAACAAAATATAAGAATGCTAGATCAAGGTTGCTAAATTACTTCATAGTCACCTCCACAATGAAAGGTTGCATTCTTTTTTTCTTACAAATAAATTTGCACATCTCATCTTAAATCTTCATTAATTTTTTTTTTAAAAGTCTTTTGTGGCAAGATTGTTTCTTACATAAAAGTAGCCTTGAATATGTCCCCCTAGACAAGATTTGAGCAAGTTTCAAGCAAGTCTCAAGGTATTAGAAGTTCTTGAATTTTTGGTGAGCTTCGTCATTGACCATTCTACAAGAATTGTGACCCATTTCACGGCCTATTTTGAATGAAAGATTCTCTATAGTGACAAGAGTCTTGATTCATGTGAAACAAAGCATTCCCTGCCTTGAAGTTCAATAATGTCTTGAAGTTCAATAATGTTAGTAGTTCTTAGAACTCTATTTGATTCACTAAGAAAATATGAGCATGGACCACCAAAATAATTAACACAATGCATCGATGTATATTATGAAATAAAAGTGCACCAAAATAATTAACACAATGCATCGATGTATATTATGAAATAAATCTTATCTTCATCCGAAAGTTCATCAAAGTTGGCTCTCAACCTCTGCAGTATTCACATGATAATTTAATATAAGTGCTTGGAGAAGATATAACCAAATAACCAGTTCGTTACACTCAAAACCCTGGCTAAAGAGAGCTTGCGAAACTCCATATTTCAAAACGAGATTCCCCAGCGGAGAAGCAAAATCTCAATTACTCCTCTGGACTAGGGGTTAACATGCCATTGACAGTGCGCTTTCCCACCTTCATACATTAAACCCTACACTAACCCACACACTAATCCCAAGGACTGTTTGCAAGAGAAATTCGCCCATATTGCAAGAAAGTAAGTTCCCTTCTTGTGCACTTTATCAACACAGTAATCAGTTGTAAAATTGCGATAATCTCTATTGTAAACCAACTTTACTCTTTGAAGAAGTGAAAATAACTATGAGCGGTAGTTGTGTGGTGAAGAGAAAGCACTTACTTTCAGTGAAATTTTGGAGACTCATCAATAAATGCATCATAAACCGCAAAATATTCATGATTCATGAACCAAATTTCTGTAGAAGGTCTAGGACTCAGTTGTAAGAGGTTTCAATCATGTAGCGCAATTTTGTATTTGCTAAGCCAATTAAAACTACGGAGGTGCGTGGTCGACGGCATGATTTCCTTACAAATTCAAAAATTCGAGTTTTTCTAGCATACAGAACTCCATACTTCAAAATGRGATTCGCCAGCAGAAAATAAAACCCTAAATTCCTTCTTTGCTCTACAATTGATGCATACCTTCACATCCTTGTCATTTTCAATTCCAGAAGAGAACCCCCCCTCGCCAGTAATATTCTCCTCCCCACCGCCACCACCGTCCTTGTCGCCATCAACAACTCCCTCCTTTTCTTTGTTCTTCTCTTTCCGCGGCTCCAATCGCCCGTGCTTCTGGAGCATCCGGAGCTCCGCCATATCCGCGAGAAAATCGTTCCGCTGCCCTTCCATGAGCTCGCTGTCGATCTCGCCCGTCTTCATGAGCGCTTTCAACCTCGCCGCCCGCGCGTCGTCATCTTCCCCGAAGAGCGTGATTGCTTGCTTCAAGTATCGCAACCTCTTAATCACTTCCTCCTTCGACAAACCAATTTCATTCGCTTCTACTTCCTCACCGCTCTTCTTCGATTGCGTCGAAAGCTCGGCCAGTGAAGCATTAGCTTCGGGTCCCAGATCCTGCGAACCTGGGGCGCCCTTCCGCTTGGCCTTCTCGAGCAACACCTTCTTCTCGTCCTCTTTCCGACGCTCCAACTCCCGCTGGTCGATCTCCCCGCGGCGAACGAACTTGCGCCCTCCAAAGTCCTCTTTCACAGCTTTCCTCTTCCGTTCCAGCTCGGCCTTCAGCGCATCCATCTCTGTAAAAGTTATCCAAAACTACAAGTTCTGCGCACCATAGAAAGGTTCTAGAGCGACAACATGATAGTACACAAGTGATTCTACGCAAGCATGATCGCGATGTAAGGCTCCCTGTGCACAATTCGCAAACACTGACGCTGGCTGAKGGGAAACCCTAAATTGCTGGCGAGGGTCTTGTGCGTTTGTACGCCACAAAACGAAGCCCTTGCACTCCTTTGTTCCTAAAGCTTTCTCTTTGTGTCAATTTTATGGCGTTTGAACCTTTGGTGTGAAAGTTATTGACATTCAAAGGTTTTATAAAAAATTAAAAATCAAAGAAAATAATTTTTATTTTCATTTTATCTCTAGGCACACTAGTCTACTAATCTATCCATCCATATCCATATCTTTAACTCCTAAACATCCTAACTCATCTCTAAAATTGAGAATTTAGAAAAATCATTATAAAGCGCTATTTGGAAGCATATTTTGGAATTGATAAAAAAAAAGGTTGTAGACAAAGAGTTGTAGATTCCATCCGTACGGTTAGATTTACCAATACTATCACCAATAATTTCTTATAAATTTGGAAAGAGAAGTTTAAAAACTCCTTCAAAATTTGATAAGCAAAATATTACCATTTTTGGAGTAGAATTTTTGAGAATGGATTTGAAATGAGGTTCTCTTGACATAGTGATTTTTTGGAATTTTAGCGTTCTTAAAATCTATGACCTCATTTCTGGCAAATGGGTCATTGCAAAGAATCACCGTGCATTTTTTGTTGTGTTTTGTATAGTACTCATAATTTTTTCAGGATATTGTATAATTAGGAAAAAAATTTGAAAAAATGTACTACTTCCGTCCCGAAATAAATCCAGGTTTTCTTAGAAATGGTTAAATTAGCACAAGAATTGTTCCTATTTTTAGGAGCCCGTATAGTTATTGTAGATTCTATTAAGTCCCACTAGGTGTGAAAGAATGAAAGTCAACAATTAAGTTGTGGATGTTGAAAACAAGTAATGAAATTGAAATTTTTTTGCCCTTTTTTGGAATCGCTTGAGTGGTATTGATTTTTATCATTCTCTGAGCAATGTTGGTGGAATGACGTCCATTAACATCATTTCTATTCAATTCCGACACAGTGTCTTGTGATCCAACTTCAAAAAATTCTCAGCAAGAGATTTATTAGTAGCAGTTTTTGTATAATTGTGGGTTGAATTCTTTGCCTTTGGTTGGCTAGAGGGTTGCATTTATATTTCAGTTTGCAATGACCGAATTGCTATGTAGTCTTTGGAGTGTAGAACTATGGATTCTTTTGCTTCAAGGAACTCAAACTAGCTTTAGTTGTTGTTCATCAAGTTGTAGAGAGCCAATTTTGAATTCAATTTGGGACGAGTATATTTGGAAATCCTAGATTTATTTTGGGAATGAGGGAGTAAGAAATATGTTTAATGTATACACCTTTAAGAACAAGGGCCTTTAGGAAGGAAAAGTATAGAAAATTCTCTAAGTAGGAGAACTAGAAAGTCAAAAAATCTCAAGAAAATAGGTACCTTCACATTTTAATTTGGAAAAATTTGGAATTTTTTTTTCAAAGAAGCTAAAAATTGGCAATTTGGAAAGACTGCAAGGTGAAGAGATTTCACCAAAAGAATGATCTTAAACCATTTTCAATGTTCATAATTGAGCTCATGGGAGCTCAATTTGCATGACTATAGAGGACACAAAATAATGATTTTTAAAGTAACCTTTGGTAGGCACATGCTTGCCTAGTGTGGGAATGTACCCCACAAATTTCATCTCTAAACCATTAATTTTGGATATTCCCTAGTACTAAAAAACCCTAAACCGCAAAGTGTGACAAATTAGCTTAATCAAAATTTAAATATAAAATGATTTTTAAAAATTTCTAAAAAATATAAGATTTGATTACTATCAAATTAGCCATGTTCAATAAAAATTTCAAGTTAATTGGGTTCATGCTTCAAAAGTTATAGCACTTGACAACTTCATTATTCTAAGTGTGACGCAAAATTGTACCGGTCTTTCTTGCAATCATCCAAATCCAATTTTGAACTAAAGTCAATGCATTTGGCTTGTTCAACCACTTGACATACTTACACATTGTTAATTTAACCCCTAAAGGACCAAGCTGCGTTTTTTGGCAACATAGCAATTTTGGGCAGCTCATTACAAATGGAGTTTTCATTATTTTTCTTTGAAATTTTACACAACATGTGTCTGAGGAGTAGCTTTAAGGCCCAACAATTTTCATAACATTTGATTACATTGTTAAAAAGTTATCGCATGATATGTGATTTTCTTTTAACTTTGGGCAGACTGGGTGGCCCAAAAAACTTCTTTAAAATTCATTTTTTGGAAAAATAAAAATTTGGAATTGGTTCTTTACAATTATGTATAAGTGAAAAGCTTTGAATCATTTCATTTGGAGAAGTGAGCTAAAAGTTATGAGGAGTTTTAGTTTGTGGGTAAGTATGGAGTCTCTAGAAATCACACCTAGTTATAATGTGGATAACTTTTCAATTCTGAAAGGTCTAATTTATTTATATTAACATAATGCAATTATGTAATTATGAAAAGAGACACAACTTATTGAAAGTATTATACTGTGGCTTCATTTTGTGGCTTTAGGCATGTGCCACCAAAATTTCATGACTTTAGTTGTTGGTCTATTTACATAGATCTAGTATATCATATATTTATCAACACTAGAAGAGAAAGGGGTGTTTTAAGTATGATCCTAATAGTGTAATCCTCTAAGTAATGACCTTTTAGAAGATTTATAGTAAAATACTATTGAAAACACATGTACATTTAGTAAAATTTTACTAAAAATCTCCTAAATGGTCATTAATTATAGGATTATACTACTAGGACTATACTTAAAACACCCCTTCTTCTTGTAGTAATCATTCGAGTGATCAATAAAGAAATACATCACTAAATATTGTCTAAACCGATTTTGACCTAGTGGTCATCATTGGAATTAGAAGACGAAAACCTTGTGAAGAGGGTGGAGTCTTTTCTTGCCTTATTTGACTCTTGAATCCTACTTTCTATTCTTTGAGTAGAAAAATTCTAAACCTTGGAGCAAATATATTCCATCAAATATTTTATGTTTTATGTTTCATTCTTTAAAATACATTCCATACATTTACACAACATGTAGAAATATAGAAATTCATGATTCATGATTCACTGTTTGCATAAAGGTGATAAGTCTTTATTGCCATCCAATGTGACACAAGACATGATAGGAAGGTTATATCTTAAATTGTCAATAATTCTAATGTGTATTTATAGTATTATAATCTTTAAAATATTTAAATTGATGTTGAAAAGGAATAATAAGGGATTTAAAAGATTTTTGGAAACTTTATAAGGAAAGTGGTGTGTTTTTGTTCCTCACATATTACTTTGAGAATTGTTTCCCCCATTTTATATGAACAAACTTCCAATTATGAAAAATGTTTACCTTCAAATGCATTGTATTTTAAACTTCTTCAAAACTAGAAGGGCTAAAATTTATACCCGCTTTTTCATTGGCCTAAAGTGAATATACCAATAGAACTATAAAGTAAGCCTCACCCTTTTCATCATCTATATTGTCAATGTAACCTTACAAATATCCCCTCAGATTTGGTATATGATGAAGAAGAAATTCTTGCACAAATTATATTCATCCAAAGCAAAGAACTCCAATGAGATTCTATGAAACTTCATCCAAATTATGAACTTTTCCTCCTTTGCATGAGAATTTTTTCACAATTGGTTAGTCTATGGAAGAATTTTTTCTCCACTCAAAATGCTGAGTACCAAAGTTTATCAAATCAGTCGGTGAACTCCGAGTCCCCTACTGTGACTCCCCCTAATGTAACATAAAGTGATATTACGGAAGGTGATATTAAAGACGCGCTTATGGATGGATGAAACCAGAACTTCAACAGATTCATCCGTCCCTGCCCGAGATCAGCAAATGCGGGGCAAATGTGCGGAGAGCGACGAGAATACGAAGTCTCCACATTTCTTGTTGCTGTGCAGCTGCGTCTTCATCATCTTCTTCGTTGCAGTTGCAACAACAGTTTTTCTTTGCGCTTGCTCCTCACAGTCGCCATCTTCTTCTCCATCTCGACAAATTGGATTTCACATGCCTTGGAGGTAAATATCTCGTTACTATATTATTGAGCTGTACCTTCATGCATGTTTAGGATGCCACCTCCACCAACCCAGCCACGAATAGCGCACAGGAAGTCTTCCAAAGTATGCTGGCAAAAGGCTACGTGCTTGGAAACAACACAATGTCCAAGGCCAAGTCTTTTGATGAGAAGCACCAACTGACAGCCAACGCTTCCCAATTAGCAGCGAACGCCCAGGCCAAGGTTGTTTCTCTCGACAGCAAGATTGGCATCACCCAGAAATTCAGTGCAGGCACTGCTGCGATCAACCAGCAGGTGAAGGCTGTGGATGAAAAGTTCCATGTTTCAGAGAAGACACGAACGGCCGTGCAGGTCAGTGGCTGGGTTTATGCAACATCATTCTATTTTTACTTAAGGGCATTCAGCAATTTACATTCCACAACTTGGCACASGTACAAATTATTGGCAAATTACCTGACAAATTGCCTGGGATTTTGACAAATTCAATTGGCTAAGTGGCAATTTCATTGGACTACCATGTGACTCGAAGTTAGCAATCCGCGTGCATTGGTGCAGGTTGCAGAACAGAAACTCAACGCTGCAGGTACGGCCATTGCAAAGAATAAATACATTCTGACAGGCACAACATGGGTAGTGGGTGCGTATGCCAAGGTTGCCAAAACGGCTGAGGAGGTGGGTCAGAAAACTCTAGAAAGAGTGTCTACTWTGGGGTCAGGTGACCAGAAATCATCTGCAGGAGCTAGCACACCAAGTGCACCATCGCCACATGCAGCTGATGATGTAGACTTGAGTCCAAAAGTTTCTCCTCCAACTGAGGTGGATTCTAATGATCTTTCACAACCAGAGCCTGTTTCAAAACCTGCAGCTTCTACTTGAGGTGATCGTTTGTTTGGGTTGTTCTTTGTGCATAGGAGTAAGAATCCCGAGACTTCTAATGATCTTTCATAATCAGTGCGTGCTTCAAAATCTGCTAGTGTTACTTAAGGTGATTTGTTACTAGCTTTTTATTAGAGTTATTCCTTACCTTATAGTAGTTTGAATCTAGAGATTTTTAATGACCTTTCACAACCACAGCTTTTTGCTCATACTAGAGTTACACTTCAATTCATAGTATTACGAGTCCAAATTTTTTCTCCCGTACACTTACCGCTCCTTTTTACTGACACAGGGTCAGCAATCCCCTTTTCTCCCTAYTTAAAAGGATAATTCAAGCTTTCCAACGCTTTGGTGGATGTGGCTGAGAATACACAAAAGAGATTCTTATGAGAGAAGGCCTCTGTTGTGGATGCCAATTGGACAGGAATTGACGTCCCATGTTACTGTACTTATATCTGAGGCTGTGAAAAATATGTATTTGGATGCAAGAAGAAAAGGTACTGTGAAAACTAATGTTTCGTTAGTGAATGTATTTGTGGGGTGGTTGTTATGTTCTTAGTGGTACACCCAAGATCAGTTTAGCATGGGAGTTGACTGGATCTTCAAGATTTGGAATTTCGATCTTGGTTGTAAATGTGGAGATCTGATACTGGCCTTCATTATCAAKGAATGTTTTGAGCTCTTTGCACTGGATTTTTATCATCCTATTTGAGGTATGGTATTTGGTTCATTGGAATGCATCACCSGTCCTTTGTTTGGTGGGAATGGCAGTTTTGTGGGCACATTTTCACTAGGAGCCTCCAAAAAGTGCCCAGATTGTCAAMCCTGGTTTCTTTTATAATCTCACCGTCATCCTTAGGAAATATTAAGGAGTGCAATTATTAAGGGTAGTGACATTCTCTGAAGAATGGGGACGTGGAGCTTAACCCTTACACGCTGAGGAGGACATTTTGCGTCCGATGAATGGCAGGGAATCAAACCGTGTAGGACAGAATTTCAACTTTTCATCCTTGGTATTAGGAGTGGAAAGGGAAGATCTTTTCTAGGACTTTGACTTCCAATGAATATATTTTGCTTTTCAAAGTAGATGATGTCACACGGTATCAAAAATGCATGATTTCCACGGCCACCGGTCCGGCGTTCAAGGGTTAAGGATTGGCTTTGCATAGGCTTTGAGGAGCAGAATGTACTTGTTTAGAGAAAGCTCCGTCATGTCCATTATTCTCCTCTGGAGGTGAATAATGGTTGTGAAGACGTTTTCTTCAAACAAGTAAATTCTGCTCCGTTGCTTCCTTGCTTCTGCTTGATGGTTCCTTTTACTACGCATCCATTGCTTTTGCTTGACTTTCAGTGTTTGTGTCCTTCATTCTCCATTTTCATTCTCAGTTCACGTCTAAGGGGTGTCACGCGTTCATGAATTCAAGTTTCCCATTGGTTCCTCTTTTTCCTCATTCTTCAAAGAATTTTCATGGACTGAAGGTGTGACTATCCCTAGTGAGGTTTACATTTGAATTCACATCATGTATTACATTTTGATGTGATTTTTTTACTTGTGACAATTTTTCTTATGTATTGAAGTCTAAATTTGGTACTAATCTTTATTGTTTTAAAAAAGTACGAAACGATTCTTTTAATTTTAACTTATAGCTAAAGGTTTACATTTTTGTTGTTGGCCACATCCATCAAAATGAGGTACCAATCTATTCAAGTTCAAGTGGTTTATTCCTTGCTTTGATCTTGGATAAACTAGTACTAAGTTCCAATAGTAATTGAGCAAGCATTATGTTTGTCTTAGATGCCCCCCTCCCACTTCTAGGCATGGAGCAACCAAGAGTGACTAGCAAATGCTACCATATGAGGTAGAGCAATAAACCATGCCCACGAACTTGGCCCGCAGGCTAGATTTATTGCTGGGGAAAACGCAGGAATGTTTTATTTTTTGCAAAATATTTTTTTTGCAATTTCTGAATTCAGATTTGCAATCAGAGACCCCAAATTAGCTAAGGGGGTTTGAGAACATACCCTAGTGACTGCTCAATATAGGGGGCTTTTATTTACTTTTATCCCAAACATTACCCTGCGGGCCCCAGTTTGTAGGCACGATTTATTGCTCTGCCCATATGAGTGTGAAGTGTAGAGCTAAGAATGCAGAGTTCAAGTTTGGTGAGCCTAGAGCTCGATGTAGAGGTTATTTTTTAAAACACAGGTGTCCTTGGAAAGGTGTAAATAGGTTCCTTATAACCATTGAAGGTATTGTATGATATAAAGCACCTTATGGATAATGTTATATATACCTATAGCACAGGTATCCTATAACCACCAAAGGTGGTTTATACTCCACGCTCTTGCTCTATGCTCATACATTAGCTTTGCTCTGAAGTTTTTTGATAAAGTGAAGTATTATCCCGAAACTAGAAAGTTCTACATTGTACAATTGCAACCAAGCTTTTTTATAAAGTAAAGTGTTGTTTCTAAACTAGAAATTTTACATCATGTAATTGCAACCAAGATTTTTCATAAAGTAAAGAGTGATTCCAAATCTATAAAAATTACATAAGGTATACAAACCCATTATGGACAAATTACACACCATTGATCCTTTTTAAAAAGTTAAAAACAAAAAACTTCCTTGCCGTTGATCTTGATATAGATTTTGGGATTTGAATACCGGGATATGGTATGCATATTGTATATATACAATATATGTACAAAAATGAATACAAAAACCAATTAACCCATATCAATTGTCAAACAAGTTCATTTTGAAAAATACAAGATTGAAGGAGTACTGGGATTTTCATATTATTTTCAGATTGGATTATTTTTCATCCCTCCAATTTTATTGGAGGAGTTATGAAAATTAATCCAATCTGAAACTTTTTGGTACATTGGTATCACAATGTACCAAAAGTGACAGTAACTGCCAAAACACAAACCACCTTGGTACTATGTAGGAATAGGGCACTGTTAACCTCTAAAGTCCCATTGTTCCCTCGGGGGACAAATTGGATTTTGGACAGGTTCCTGTGACTTTGATTTTTTATGAAACTTTTTGAAACTTTCTCATAAGATAGAAAAATTGATTAGCTTTTGGGGAATATAATTTTTATTTCAATTGGTGCCCGGGAGCAAAATTTATACCATAAAAAACCCAGAACTGAACTCGGCGAGCAACACAAAAAAATTTGTAAAAATTCAAAATTAAATTTTTATTGAGAAAGTTAAGGACAATCTTGTTTTAGAGACAATAATAATTAAGTGCTTTCTAGCGCAAACAATTCAGAGATATTTCTATGAATTAAGTTAACCCATAAACAATGCCAAGGCCATAATCTCAATTTTGTTTAACCCTTGAAGGACGGACCGGTGGCCGTGGAAATCATGCATTTTGATACCGTGTGACATCATCTCCTTTGAAAAAGCTAAATATATTCATTGGAAGTCAAAGTACTAGATAAGATCTCCCTAATACCGAGGATGAATGATTGCATTTCTGTCCTACAAGCAAAGATCCTTTACCATTCATCGGACGCAAAACGTCCTCAGCGTCGTTTAAGGGTTAAACCTGTGATTCCCACAGTATCAAGATTCATGATTTCCACGGTGGCCAGACCATTGTTTAAGGATTAAGTTATGCACAAATCCGCCCATGGCAAAATTGTCGAGTGGCGTTGTTGTCTTCCTCACCTTTGAAATAAAATGTTTCTGTGCGTGCCCAAAATAAAATAAACTTACCAATTTTCTATGAACTATGTCAAAGATGTCCAGTACATGTAGAGCCTCTCTTATTGTATATCCTCTCTATGCAAAACTTGCAGTAATGGAGTTTGTAAGTGGGGCCAATTTGAAGGAAATTCTTTGAAAAATAGTGTTAAAAGTTGCCATCTGTAAATGACCATTCATTGCACCTCTTTAACATGCAAAGCCCCCCCTTAATCCAAAATCTTGGCACCATGCACTAAGAGAGGTTCTACCTATACAACAAAGTGGAGAATACTGTTCACAACACATTAGGGGTAGTCACGGCTTCTCAAAGACTTCAATTTTCTCGGAGAATTCAAAGTCGGCGAGAGAAACAAGGAGCCAATGGGGAGCCGTTGTGCACGGAGGTGTGACACCCCTTTTTGGTGTGAGGAGCATTGAGAATCAAAACCTGTGAATACTTTTAATTGCCAAGTAGCGTAGTTGGAGGGTGGGGGAAGGTGAAAGCAGCGTAGTAGGAGGGTGGGAGGGTGAAATACAAGCCCACAAGTTAAAGAATTCCCCGAGAAAAGCATCAAAAGTGCCGTTTCTTCACCTCCGCAGGAGAAGAAACGGCACTCCAAATTCTCGAAGGATTCGAGCACCACCCTCCACGCACACCACCCTCCACGCACAGCCAGTGACCATGTGTCAGGTGTCCATTCTCACAGAAACCGTGCTCTCATGAAGAAGCCGTGACTACCCCTATCAAGCATTTAACACGTGCAAAAATTGTAAATTTAGGGGATGAAAAGATCTGTGTAGAGATCAGTGGGGCACAAGAGCCAAATCAGTTGACATCTCTCGATGATATAAGAATCATCATCTATAAATTTCTCAAGCAATCTCAAAGTGGGGAGGCAGTAGACTGATCTTAGTGACAGCAAAGAACCCTATTTCCATTAAAAAGATCAGTGACCACAGACATTTATGCTTACACCAATTGCTAAGAACTCCAACCAAGAGTATCTGTTCAAGTATCTGTTCAATCTTGCTGACTGGGTCCAAAGAATCAGTTACATAGATTGAATGTGTGACAGRTGTGTCACAGTGAATGATAGTCTAATGTCATATTTGAGATCATATGATAAAAGAGTTCTGAATGTAATGAGCTACGTATTTTAAGCAGTCTGTTTTTTCAGACCTATTGAGAACAATGACTATAAAACTAGGATTCTGGAGTTGACGAAGGACGAATGTTATACAGAATGACAGGGTGAGGCTTTCACACGGTAGTGAGGTTGCGCAATCTAAAGTCAACGCCTTTCCCAGAGCTGATACTCACCCTTGTCTGTACATCTGTTCCAGGTCCCTKCCAGGTTGTTTTGTTTCGACGGATTCCAATCTAGATGCCCGATTTTCATAACTAAGTTATCGCCTATTTGCGCAACATAGCCTTCAAAGTTCGCTTGGAATATTTTCACTGAACTCCGACAGTGCACACCAGTTCGAGTCCGCACGGCGATCAGCTCCGCTATTTGATCATGCAGACCGAAGTCATAGAAGTGGTCGTGGAAAATCACAGGCTGCAACCAACGCCAAAAGAATCCAATCACTTGAGAAGAAAAAAGCAATCAGAAAGGAAATTCATGTTGGAATTGTCATGTATAGACAGCGATGGATATTTGCTAACTTCAACTGAACTCCATTGCACTGATAATTTGGATAAATTTGCAAGTAACTGAGGGTGTTGATTGCATGATTGCTTGCACTTACAGTCCCAGGATGAGTCAAGATATACGCATAGCCCATCATCAGTTTGTCTCGAGGGAACGGCCAATGTCCCTGTAAATAGCAACGCATGGCAATGTCAGCTTCTCCAGGATAAAGAAGTGTCTACTTGTTAGGGTCCAACAACTCTAGCTAACGCAGGGCAGAAGAATYCCACTGACTGGGAGAATGAGCACAGACCTGGGTTGATCCCGTATCATGATTCTCTAGGAACGTTACTGCACGCGAAGGCCACCAACCCATCACTCCAGGTGGTTTTCCTTGCGGATCTATCAATCTCCAGAATTCACCATGAAGCGCTGAGTGCAATATGCCCTGTCGAAATGGACAACCAAGTGAATAAAGCTTGACAGAGAAAGGGGGTCCAAAATCATTCTGATCGATTCACGCATCGTTGATATGCGCCAGAGGCGTACAATATAAAAGACCTCGAGAATTCTGCGTACCTTAGTTGTGACATCAAACGCTGATGATGTGCCACCAGCGGCGTTGATCCAGTTCACGATTCTTTGCCTGTGAGTATCTRCATCCACRTCACCCGCAAGTAATTAYGTAAGTTCAGAAATGCTCARAGAATTYCAGAGATGAAAGAAAACATTCTAGAGCAAAMCCTCAAWAAGCCGGTTAGAATTATGAACCTTGATTGTAGCTAACTTGACCACCCTCATAAGCCAGACTATCCCAGTATTCTCCTATGGCAAATGCTGGTTTGGTTGCTTCAATGTACTCCTTCACGTATCCACCCCAAAACCCTCTGTTTCATTCACATTCAAGCAGGTTATTGTCTTTTGACCGGGGAGAGGTTCTCAGTTCAGATAATGATACTCTTGCAAAAACGTTCCAGAAACCCAACACTTTAAAACTAATCCAAATTTCTCAAGACCTGACGAAGTCGAGTCGCCATCCGTCGAACCCGAAGTCCGTGCGTAGCCACTTCATCCACTCTATAATGTCCTTCCTAACGAATTCCTGGGAATGGTCGATATTTGGAGCAGCATGGAAGAAGTCCCCTGGCGCAGTAACAAGCTTCGTAAGTAGACGGAGTAAAGCAAAGATACTAGAGGTGATAGATTCTTTCAGAGTAAGAATAAATCCATGACTTGAGTTCAAGGTAAAGTTTACCGCTCTTTGGATTGCCCTGCCCTTGAAAGTTAGGGTCATCCTTGACGATAGCCTCAGGTCCCCAGGCCAATTTGCCTCCAAATCTGTTCCAGACCCCATTTGGACCCTGATAATCACAAGCGCTAAAGTTTTGTAAATTCGCTTCGCCTAGACCTTGAAGTTTGTTAAGGATATGCGCTACAAAACTGAACGTGGTTTTCAATACATTTCTACTGCTTCAGGAACTTTCAGAAAGAGAATTCTTTGGAGGTCACCCTATGGTCACCCGAGTAAGATTCATAATTCCAACGAACTTATTGTACTGAAAACCTTGTTACTAACATTAAGATACAGTAAAAAAAGGTAAGCAAATCAGGTTCAGTGTCGAAGGAAAGTAGAATGTATTTTTGAGTCACGCTGCATCACCTGCTTCTGTGCGCAACGATGATTGAGGACTACGTCTCCTAGAACCTGTAGCAAAATTTTGCTGTGAGACATCTGGAGAAACTGGTACTTTACACATCCGACCCTTAGCATGCGAGGRAGAAATACAGATAGAMTGCTACGAGAGAGYTGCGCCATAGAGAGCAGGCAAGACCTAAAAGGTCTGTTCCACTTACAAGAATTTTATGTTTATGCATTTCGTTTATACAGAGTTTCAGTTCCTCCGATCCTCCATAAGCGGAATTCAAGTCGTAGAGATCCCCTGGCATATAACCTGCAACGATTCACTCCACACCGGAAACTCGGTTAAGTTGAATAATGGTACCCCTTTGTCAGACGKATTGGAYTAATACGAGTCGGCATACARASTATCTAACATGTAATGTAGAAACCTGCCCGCAGGTTCTAGAAAACGAAGCCACATTAAATCCTGCCGTTACGGAACGCCATTTAAGGCAGTTTCTAATGTAACCCTGTCAATTGTAACGCCATTTTAGGCAGTTTCTAATGTAACCCTGTCAATTGTAACGCCATTTTAGGCAAAAAAAAGCCCTTGCCCCATTACAATTGGAGTTTTCAAGGAAGGGGATTTTCTCCTAGATGTATCCACCTAGAACTTGATAGAMYTTCCGTAGTCATGAATTCATGATCTACTGCTCAAAGATTGCAGGCATATTCGTTCAAAGCGCACCTGCCGAATAGGAGCATTCGACATTGAAGACAGGCAAATCAACATGGAGTAGACATTTGTGGGATTGACAGAAAGAAGAAAAGATGTAGACATACAAACCTTGAGGGGCGACTGAGTGAGTCGGAGGGGGAAGCCAAATAGTTGTGATTCCACATTTGGAAAGATCGGCGGCCTTCGCTGACATTTCCAACCACCATTGTCGTCTCCAGCTCTCCCAGTTGAAACCTTGAAACTGTCGTAAAAAACAGGTTGTCATGTAATACACAAAGGGGAGGATGCATTATAAGAGCCGGAATACGTCTAATCCTTGGTACAGGCAAGAATTACGAAAGTTTTCTAGAGCAGCGTCAATTGGGACATTTTTTCAACGGTTTTCAAGTACATCTGAGAGGTTACAGCTTCAGAACACAGGATGTTGAAAAAGAACAGACACAAATGGAAAAATAGCGAATATAAACCCAATCCAAAAAACTTGAGTCTGGAATATTTGATCGTTCTTCGTGACAATTGACCAGAGAAGAGCTTGCGTACATACCACAATCTCCCGGCCACTCCCCGTGCCGGATTCTGCACATACAAGGAAAGTAATGATCACGAATGTTCAAACCTCAACCGTAAAAGAGATCGAAAAACGCAGAGCCGTATCAATGCGAAATGAGAYGTTGTTTTRCAACACCTGATGTATTTTCCGAATGTTCAGGATATCGGACTAGTGGCTTGATGGATTTGGTCTGGAGAGCTCTCTCCAGTGCAGTTCGTTGCAAGTCGAGTGCTTCCTTCTCTGCTGCTCGCACCGAGAATTTATCATCCTCCCTCACCTTGGAGTTTGAGACGTCCCAGACATTCTCCGGGGATGGAAGCTGCAGAGGTATCATGGCGTCGATCTCGGCAGTTATGGAGGTCGGTCGCATTGGAGGCAAATTTTGTTGCCCTGTCTGAAGACGCCGTTGCATCCAGTCCGGCGTTTCTCGTCGTGGACCGTTTTCGAGAAGGTCCTTAATTCGGGAATCGCTGCCAGGAAGCATTTCCAGACGGCCTACGTTTTGAATCTGGTCGAGCACCAAGCTGCTGGTATCAATTTCGGCACCATTGATCATCGCCAGTTTCAATGTCTCCTCCGCCATAAGCGCTCTGTTCTTCCAAGCAGCTGCGGCACCCTCCACCGCTAGCAATGTTCTTTCTAGTGACTCGAACCTAACAAAGTTAAAAGAAAGGAAATGTGTGTTCAGTTTTAGGCTAGAAGACAGCTCCATAATGCGCAAGAAAGCAAGAGGGAGTCATTTACCTGGACTTATCGACAAGTCTGCGAGCTTCACTCGCTTTGTAAGATGCAGCATTCGCACTCCGGAGAGTATCTGCCTCTGCTTCAAATGCGACCTTGTCAGCTTCTTGCCGCGCATGCGCAGCAATTTTCGTCGCCTCAATCGCGCGTTCAGCAACACTTGCACGTTCTTCCGCTGCTTTAGCAGCGGCTTGCTGTACTTCCAAAGCAATCTTCTCCGCTGCTTCAACCCTTGCTGCCGCGGTTTTGATGAACTTTTGAGCAGTATCAAGCTCAATGCGATAAAGCTCAGTTTCTCCACTCGCAATTTGAAGCTGTCGACTTGAAGTAAGGAGAGCCTCTTCCAATAACAGGACCTTCGCTTCCGCCTCTGCCAATTCGTTCAACGCCTTCACCTGTTCGTTTAAKATAGCTTCATACTTTTCGGCCTGCGCTTTGGCAGTGGTAGCAGCCGCCCTGGCTTCATCAAGAGCGACGTTAGCTTCCATAGCCATAGCTGAGGCGGCTTCATCTGCCGCCAGCCGTAGCCTTTCTTCAAGCTCTAGAATCCCCTCAGCCGCGGCGGTTTCGGCGGCGGCYACTTTCAGCTTCGCTTCCTCTGCTATGCGTGCCGTTGAATTTTGAATTGCAGACTCTGAAATTTTCTCAACCTGCACCGCGAGACTAATGCCTTCCAGTCTCTCTTTCCGAAATGCTTCTTTCGCAGTTTCSATCTTTTGAATGTCCAATGTCATCTCTTGTGACTTCGCCTCCATAGCTGCCAAAGAATCCAAGGCTTGTATCTCAGCTTTCTGTGCAGCTTCGGCTCTTGCTTCAGCTTTGGCCAAAGCAGCTTTAAGAGATTCAACATCGTCTCTGCTATTAGCGGCACGCTCGTCCTGCAAGTGCAACGAGATCAACCTCGATGTTTCATGCAAAGACGAAGAATTCTACACCTTTTTTGAGCTGATCACGAGAGCATTGAGCGCACCTTGAGCACTGAAACGACATGGCTGCTTCGCCGCTGTGGCTTAATGACTTCCCTGGTCTCTAAGCACCTGCGAAACAATAAGTTGTCGACTATCAGTWCCTCTTTCATACGATAAGTTTGCCGCTCCTTGGCCAAAAATATTTAGGTCTACATTGACATGTAAGAATGCTGTGAGATTAGGATTAACTTCGTACCTCTCACCAAGGAACGGAGTTCTTAGGGAGGAACTCAAATTGTTGATGTTTTTCCCGGCAACGTGGTACGAGGATATCAAGGGAATCTGCTGCAACACTGGTCGGAACTCTCCGTGCCATACCCCTGCCGAAGATTGTAGTAAGCTTCCCGACGCACCCGCAAGTGGACGAGCTGCAATGGTATCCTGCGTAAGATTCAATCGCAGTCGACGTCAAAGATGGACATTGATGGCTCAAGTAAAAGCGACATTAAAGATTCATCTCACAATTCGCTAAGAAGTCTGCGAATTAATTTTCCTGCTTTG
Organism: Pleurozium schreberi; assembly: GCA_006891605.1. Lineage (NCBI taxonomy): Eukaryota > Viridiplantae > Streptophyta > Bryopsida > Hypnales > Hylocomiaceae > Pleurozium > Pleurozium schreberi. Next base: position 162,392 of record VACF01000924.1, on the reverse strand, counting down.
ATCGCACGCCTCGGGGCACCAACTGTGCTTTCTATGCGCGACCAAAAACATTAAAACCACGAAAGAGATGATGATGATGATGACGGGACGCACCATTTTTTAATTGCCGTGTAGGACGACTTGCAGCTCGWAACGAAGAAAGTATTCAAAGTGCAGTCCCAGTCTCTCCTTTGAACCTCCACACTTTTCTAAGGCGAAAACAATTGCATAGTGACTGTCGAAAGATCTGTGCTATCGTCTCTGCATGTAGAACAACTTTATTACCAAAAAGCGTAACAAGGTCAGACAATCTTCCAATTTCCGATTCACTCACCTCTCTCGCTTTGACACGCTGCCTATGTCTATCCCCGGGTCCTTCTGCAAACCTATTCTAGCTCCTGACGCGATTCCAATTTCAATGTCACCACCGATACCTGATGACCTGATTGCATTTCCTACTCCTAGCCAGCTGCGATTCTGCAACCCCAGACCAAAGCGGCGGTCGGTCATTCTGCTGGGCTGTCGGCCCCGTACATAAATTCAAAAAAACAGCAATGTCCTTTCTCTCCACTTCATTCCTAACCTATCCTCTCTCGTACACTACATCTTCATCTGGCCATAAACATGAAGGTTCTTCCTCTTCAAGCCCTTTCATTGCAATATTCTAGCATCAATTACMAGAAATCCTGCTCCACACATCAGCTCCAGCACGCCAATGATTCTTCCACAACGAAGCTCCCACTCTCAAATCCTGACCAACTGAAACAAACGCTCTCRAAAACAGAGCAAAGGGAGCGGAAGGCCTGAGGCTTGGGAACATACCACGTAAAATTCACGCGTGCTTCTGGCAGAGCCTATCCCGGCAATGTGACTGCATCCAATCGRTGCAGGAACCGACGCCGTCCACGACGAATTATGCTTACCCCACAATTGACGACGCCCTTCCTGATCATTTAACTCATTCTCCCTCCACAGGAAGCCAAAGCACGCCGCGGTACCGTGCGGAAGAAAGGACCGAGCGGTGCGAACACTGCAGGGATCCCAAACCAAGCCACAATCTTCACATCGCGCCGGGAAAATTGGATCCTAAAGCTCACCTCGCAGCCTCCGGCCTGTCGCCTTGCGAGGCCTCGGCTAGTAGCTGCAGTCCGCAGGATCGTGGGGACCTCTGACCCTGGGAGCGGTCATAGGCGATTCTCGCCATTCACTCTAAATGCCAAAGGCCTTTTTTGAGCTTCTAGGAATTTGCTCTACATTGAACAAAAAGCCAACATTTTGATAAGATAAACCAATTTTTTTGGAAATGTGACTATACAAATTCAATCATAACCTTAGAAGGATGGGGGTTCCCTGTGAAAATTATCATTTCTGAAACTGTAGGAACAGTTGGTAATAAAAAATTCAAAAGAACTCATTTGAAGTCAAAATATTGTAGAAGCTCTCCTTTTTCCACACAAAATTTCGAAGATGAATAGTTGCAATTCTGTCCTACATGGAAATATACTCTGCCATCCATAAGACACTAAACGTCCGCGGCGGCTTTCTTGGGTTAACATGTTAGAGATCACCAAGGAAAAGAGAACACAAGAATCTCAATTATGGATTGAAAGATGATAATGTTTGATCATGAAGGTGTTAAAATTGCAAAAGTGAGTCAAAGTCTTTCAATCCTCTTTTCACATGTCAAATCTAAAATGCAGGTCACTAAAAAAATATGAGATTGAAGGGCCTAACATATATAACTCCAATCAATTTAAGGCTTCTCAAAATTATGTCTAGATATTTTTATATATGAATTTCTAATGTGGTTTTGTCTCCAAGCTCTAGTGTATTTGAGGCTCATTTCCAAGCGCCTTGAACACTACCGAAAGTCAAGATTGCAATGGATACCCTTGCACACAATCTTGAATTGAAAAATCACAATCAGTCATTTTCAGAACTGGATTTTTGATGCTACAATTAGACTTCAAAAATAAATTTTCAAAAATATAAACTATTCAAAATAGCAACTTGGTTACGTTTCATTCAACTTCAAAGTTTTGCAAACACCATATTGGAGTGCCTTGGGCATTCAGGGTTAAATTTAGGCTAACCAATGTGTCCATTGAGCCAATTGAAGAGAAAAATATAACTCTAGCTTTTGAATTGAAGCCTTCTAAATTTACGCCTTCTATACTTAAGACTTCTAAATTTGAACCAAAATAAATTAAAAGCCTCTACATCAAGTTAATTGAAGAGAGAAATAATTCCATCTTTGAAATTAAAGCCAAATTAAATTAAAAGCCTCTTCACCAAGTTAATTGAAGAGAGAAATAATGTGTTTCACACCACCTTTTTGCCATCCATCTTTGTGCCCTAAAACAAGTGAATGGAGTCAAATGCAGTCAAAATTGTCCCAAATGATAGAAGCATGGACGGTCATTGACAAGCAGCTGAGCTCGCTTTCAGTTGCAGATGGATTTTTGTGTAAAGTCATGAGCCCATTGATGATGAGTGAATACCCATTAGATGTTTTTTCAGCCCTGCAAGAGACTATTTTGGGGCTGTTCCCTGCACATGGAACCAACAACTGTTGGTCTGAAATTTTGAAATTCAAAAAAATAAAAACAATTATTTTTTCCAGAAATCTTAGAAAGTATTAAAAAAACCGAAAACTGATTTCAATTTTTTTTTTTTCAATTTTTTTTCAATAATTAATTAATTAGTATTATCTGACGTGGCAGTCTCTGTGCCACGTTAGACTGCCTACATGGCAGAGTTCACAGAGTTTCCAATGTGTTTTCACAATGCGGGAACTCGCAGTCTTCTAAACGGTCCAAAAAACATCTAATGCTTGATCTTGCGTGCAATCCAAATACTCCACAGAGCAATACCTTGGATAAGCGTCCATATGGTTTGTAAATCTTGAAGCTTCCTACGTAATATGGCACCAAAAATGCATTGGATGACTTGGAGACGTGGATGTGGACTTGAGACAGGAGGTTCACCTCGGAGATGGTAAATGATTGATTGTGTTACCTCTCATATTTCTTGAGCTTGTGGACATAAGAAAAATATATGAATTGGTACATCATGTTTCAAACATCTACAATTTTCCACACTAAGTTTCTTTAAACCTTAAAGGACAAACTAGTGACCGTGCAAATCATCATTTTTGATACCGTGGGAATCACTAGTTTAAAAAAATCCAAAAGTACTTATTGGAAATCAAAATACTATAGAAGATCTTTCCTTTCCACCCCTTATTCCATCGATGAATAGTTGCACTTCTGTATTGTACAGTTTGATTCTCTGTCATTTTTCGGACGCAAAACGTCCGCCGCGTCTTTCAAGAGGTATTTGTTTGGTCCCCTTAGTAAGTAGACTACTCTTAAAGCGACCATTTAAAAGTTGATTGCATTTTTAGGGAAACTAAACTCCTTGAAACAATTTTCAGTAAATTTTCATAGGAAGAAAAAAGGAATTGGAATCTAACCCAAGTTGTTTCATATTTTTCGGACCTTCAACAAATTAGTTACAAATTTTTGAAGTTGTAATGTAGTGGTCACTAAAAGCAACCATCTCCTGAAAATGTACACTCATGGTATATTGAAGAAAGCAAAATGTACTTTTGTATCATGATTGCTTCTAGAGCATGGGCGCTTTAAGAGCACACTCCATTAAACCCTACTCATTGTAAGATAAGACAACCCATTGCAGTTATTTCTTCCATAGTGGTTACCTATGAAGTGGCCCTATTGTGTTTTTTTTGGTTTTGTGAGATCTGGGCCACAATCAATGTCTTACATGGTCGCGATGGAGTGATTAGTGACCACATAAGGCGACTTCCAACTTTTTAGTGTGAAATTCATTACAAGGATTGACTTTTTAGGCATTCCATGTTAGAAAATATTGTGATTGAATTAGGTAGTGAGATGACCATCATGGATTCAGATTTTGTTGGCTATGGGGAGGTCTATAGTCCCTATTGGGCCATGGAAAACTGAACACTTCAAAAACTCCTAGCAAATTCATACTTCATCGTAATAGAGAACATGCCCTACAAGGACGATTATGCCCTGGCAAGCGTGCCTAGGCGAGCCCGGAGGGCGAGCCCAGGCTACGCGAGCTAGGGCATAATTGGTCATGTAGGGCCTGCTCTCTTACATTAAAATATGGGGAGGTTGAATACGGAATTGGCCTGTTGAATCATCGACCGAATTTCGCCAGGGAATTCGCCTCTAAAATCGCAAAATAAGCCTCCCTGGATTTTAATGAAAAAATATAACATCAATTGCACTTGCTATTTCTCACATTTGTCTTTAAGTGGGGGAAAAATTGAAAAATTTCAACAGTAGCTTGAGGCCAAACTTCAAATTCTGACCACAATGGACTGTCTTACTTTAGTCATGTACTCAGTGTAGTCATGTCTTACCTTAGTCATGTACTCAGGGGCGGTTTACACTATGGACCATGAACTCGTCCCATGGAGCTATAAAATCTGTGATTGGTTCCATCAACTCGTCCCGGAATGACTAGGGTTTACACTACTAGAAAAAAAGAAAAGTGACCAAAGGACTTGAGGTCCTCAAAAGCCTAAAAAGAGGCCTAGTGGATAATGTTGAAGGGTCTCTCGGATTTTGCGACGAGAGAGGCAAAATGGGTTCTCCCATAGGTGAACGAGGGGACCATGGGTTTTAGTACATGGTCATTCTCCCGGTCCAACTTCGGTTTACACTTAGTGAGAGGCCCAAGGCCATTAAAAAATACATTTTTATGAAGTGTGACCATGCAAGTGTGACCATGAAGTGTGACCATGGGATTAATCCATTTTCCTTGGTCACTGCTCTTGGCCTGTAGTGTAAACCGCCCCTCAGTGTAGTCATGTAGCAGCGGTTCTGCCAAAAAGAGCTGAGTTTCAAAAAACATCAAGGACATCTCCTCACTCACTGAAAGGACAAAGGACAAAACGGGAGGTTCTTGTAATTGAGCTTCCCCAGCCAGTTGAGTGGCAGTACAGTAGAGCCTGGATGGATGTGGGGGGATGGATGGATGGATGAAGAATTATGGGATGACAGTTGGACGGACAGAATGAAGGAAAAGCACGTCTGCCGCCTCACTGGTTGAAGACTATTTATAGAGGGAGCTGCCTTTGAAAATATCCGGGGTTCTTTTAGTTCAGGACGGGAGAAAGGCAGGTCGGTTCGAAAGCTCAGAGACTGCTTGGTAGATATTTGAAGGGGAAAAGTTCACCAATTGGGGGAGGAAGCTTCATAACGGSGAAGAGACTGAATGGATTTACTGAGGAATGCTGATGCGGTACGGTTTGGGGAATGGGGGTGCGTATTGTGTTCAAAATTCAAAACTCAAGAAAACATTGAGTTTTAACCCTTAAACGACGCCGAGGACGTTTTTTGTCCGATGAATGACAAAGAATCTTTCCTTGTAGGACAAAAATGAAATCATTAATCCTCAGTATTAGGGATGGAAAGGAGAGATCTTCTACAGTACTTTGACTTCCAATGAATACATTTAGCTTTTTCAAAGTAGATGATGTCACACGGTATCAAAATGCATGATTTCCACGGCCACCGGTCCGTCCTTCAAGGGTTAAGAATTTTATAAAATTTCAAAGTGGAGTAAAATAGCAATAGAAACTAGAGTAACCTTGCCAATTATCACACATAGAAAATTCAAATTCTTTGCCACAACATAAGGTAGAACCACCTATTCCCAATTGGGGCTTTTTTTTGGCTTTCTGGTGCCAAATTGCACTAGAAAAAATAATTTGGCTAAAAAATGCCTAAAATAACGTCAAAAAACTTGGATGAACTCGCCAAACAACTTTGAATTTRAAAAAAATCTTAGATGAAATTGCCATATTGTGGATGAAAACCATACTAAACATCCAATATTTGGATGAATGTTGTAATTTGGAGCACCACTATAACATTTAATATCGCCACTGTGGCACTTTGTAAAAAATGGAAAAAAAAGCCATGTTCCCAACCAATGTTCCATAGCCAACCTAAAGATTTGAGTTATTTCCAACCATGGCTAAAATGTTTTTTTTTCTCCTTTTCAAGGTTGGGACTAAAGGTTCATGATACATGTTCCAAAGTAGTGCAAAAGAAAGTAGGAAGTAAGCAGTGAGTGGAAAAGTAGTTTTTTGAATGATCAAAATTAGAACAGTCCAGAGATTGGCTATAGGTCTAGAGCACTTTTTGCCTTTCTACAATCCTAGTAATTTCAGCTCATGTGATAAAATGACCAAAGTTTTTGTAATCCCCATCATTTTTATTAACACACCTTTGAAAATATTTACCTTGCATTGCATTGCTCTAAATTTGTCCCAAATTCCTTATTTGGTTGGTTATGGTTGGTTCTACCTTAATAATGTTGATTTTGATTTGGTTTGCTACATTCAATAGTTGGACTCAAACTCAAAAAATTGGTCATTTTAACCCCTAAAGTTCCTTGACTATGTTCTCACCAAAAATGCTTCAAAACTGCCATTTCTAGTATAAGTACCAAATTTTGAAAAATATCATTTTTTGACACATGTAACCGTAGGGTCTTTTAGTACTCTAGTTTGAGAATATGTAGAAAAAATTTCAGAAATTTTCACCATGTAGATTGCAAGATATTAGCATTTAAAGTGGCAAAAATCCTTTTTTGGGCCCTGCGAAAAAACGGGCAGTTGCACTTCACAAGTTCAGATCATTATGAAAAAATGTCCAAAATGGTTGTGCTTCTTTGGATTCATTCTTCAGGGAAAGTTGGCTACATGAATTACATGAAAATTTTCAGATCATTTGGAATTGTACAATATATAGGAAAAAAATAGTAAGTAGAAAGAAATAGAGAATGATTCAAAATACTAAATTGTTAATAAATTTTTTATAAAATTAAAAAAACTCCAATCCAAATGGTTGAATTGTTGTAATAAACAATCTACATCTGATAGCATTATTTTTTTTCAAAAATATTGAAATTTCAGTAAATTAAAGGACTTCAAAGTTTTTTTTGGTGTAGAGATTCCATAACTGCCCAAAAACTAAAAAGTCTCATAACTTTCATTTCAACTATTGAAATGCAATGATTCAAAGCTTTTTGAGTACATGTAAATGTGAAGAATGAATTTTCAATTTTTATTTCTTGAAAAAGTGATTTTTTCAGATCTGCCCTTACAGAAGATTACACCAGCAATGAGAAACGTTCATGGTCGCGCGTTCACACAGCCCCTTAATGGAAACCAGATGTTTGAGCACCACCATTTCTTGGAAAGGGAAAAATATCAATGGTCAAAGTCTAGAAGCTTCTGGTAGACAGAATACGAAGCCACGGATCCACGATGCGCCACCGTGGGGCCATGGCGGGCTTCTAGGGTGTTCTTAAGGGGACGGATGCCAATCGTCAGCCCTCCGATGACCCGTCACGGACGGCGGAGATGACCCGCCTGCCTCTATGAGTATGAATTGAAGCAGTTGAAGCGAGTTCATCGTGGCCGTCGGTTCCGCGCCAGTTGCGAGGACGGACGGTCCAGAGGGACTCCGTGGAGCCTTCTGGTGCGTTCCTGAAGAAGGCTCCAGAAGACGAAGGCGAGTATCAAACATTGGAAGACCTCCCTGGTGAACTAGGGTTGGGTCATAACTCTTTTCAWCAACGCGGTTGCTATTCGGCGTGCGACGTCTGCATCTGGCGCTGCATTTCCTACACAGACTTCGATTATTCGGCGGTCTCGGCTTCTTCATTTTTTAATTTTTTGAGTGGCACTTGCTCCAAGAGGAGAGCGCGTACAAGTTGCGGAGACGAAGCTTTGGCGAGGAGAGTTGGATTGAGGGTTTTGTTTTWGTTTTTGGACTGCATTTGGTAAAAAAGGTTTGCAACTATGTTCGGGCGTATGCCAGCGAAGAAGAGTGATAATACGAAGTATTATGATACCCTCGGGGTGTCAAAGACCGCGTCGCAGGATGAGCTCAAGAAGGCGTACAGGAAGGCCGCAATTAAGAACCATCCGGACAAGGGCGGAGATCCGGAGAAGGTACGGTGTCTTGTTTTGGAAAGGAAGCAGGTTGTTTTTCTCGGAGCATYTTGGTTTTGTATTGTCGGCACACCTTGGATGGTAGTGAGGACTCGGGGAGCTTAGGTTGATGGACTTCAGAAGGAATTTTATGTTGTGGAGATTGTGATCTCGTTATTTGTATTTGTAACACGGAAGTGTCTTGCTAGAAGCACATAGTGGGTAGTCTTGCTTCAAATATCAGGAGTATGGGGAGTTATTATTTACAGACAAATGTTTCTGCAGTTTAAGGAGCTTTCCCAGGCTTACGAAGTGTTGAGCGACCCGGAGAAGCGAGATCTGTATGATCAGTATGGAGAAGATGCTCTTAAGGAGGGAATGGGAGGAGGAGGTGGCTCACACAACCCCTTCGACATCTTTGAATCGTTCTTCGGCGGTGGTGGAAGCCCATTCGGAGGTGCGGGTACTGATTTAACCTTYTATAGACTTTAGATAGTTGTTGTGCAAATTCTGCAATYATGTCATGGCCCTTTTCTGTTCGGAAGAATATTAAGAGGACTGAGGYGAATTGGCTTCGATTTTCCTAATTTGGCAGATTCACCTTTTTCAGGCGGTAGTGGTAGGGGCGGTGGTAGACGACAGAGAAGAGGAGAAGATGTCGTCCATCCCTTGAAGGTTTCTCTGGAAGATCTGTACAATGGCACTTCGAAGAAACTGTCTTTGTCTCGGAATGTTATCTGTTCGAAGTGCAAAGGGTAAGTTTTTKATCAGAGTTCTGGTTTTGATTTGCAATTTAGCATGGAGGTCTCTATCTGCCTGTCAAAAAGTTACGCGAAGTGGTTACCGGTGAAACTGATGAGAGCAGGATATGACACGGGGAAAATCGAGAATTTCTAGTGATTTTCTTTTGACACCTTGCTGTGTCCTCTTGTGGCACTTAGTCTGCGTCCAGTAGCAGTGCTAAATGACCTAAGTGAACAGGTCACCCTAATAAGTTTGGACAGAGTCTTCCTAGATCCCAATCGCTCCTGAAGTGCTGTTTACTTAAATTTACAGCCCCTCGAGGCTGAGTTTTGTAGCATTTTAGGCTTGAACTGAGGATGCGTATGCTATTACTACTAGAGGTCTTTTTCTCAATCAAGGCGTTGTTTTTTCAATTGTGCAGGAAGGGGTCGAAAACAGGTGCCTCTAGTCGCTGTGCAGGGTGTCAAGGTTCAGGCATGAAGGTGTCAATTCGTCAGCTTGGCCCTAATATGATACAGCAGATGCAGCATGTGTGTCCCGACTGCAAGGGCGCAGGTACTATTCTGTTCACTTCTGGCGCATGAACCATGGGTTTGAGGCAATGTCATCTTGCTGGTGTGAATTCCTCGGATGCTTCTTCATTGTGCTTCTATCTACTGGCTTACCTTGTCAATCGTGACGCAGGTGAGACAATCGTCGAAAAGGACAGATGTGGGCAGTGCAAAGGTCAGAAGGTCGTGCAGGACAAGAAACTGTTAGAAGTTCACGTCGAGAAGGGAATGCAGCACGGGCAGAAAATCACCTTCCAAGGCGAGGCCGATGAGGCGGTACGTCCCGACAAAACGCCACGTGTTGTTAAYTTTATGCTTGTTCTTCTGTTCGACTGTTCCTCGGTACTCAAACGCTCACGTTTTGTCTTTGCAGCCGGATACTGTGACGGGTGACATCGTCTTCGTTTTACAACAAAAGGAGCATCCCAAGTTCAAGAGGAAAGTGGATGATCTGTTTGTGGAGCACACTCTCAGCCTGACAGAAGCTTTGTGCGGRTTCCAGTTTCCTCTCACGCATCTAGATGGAAGACAGCTTCTCATCAAGTCCACTCCTATGGAAATTATTAAGCCAGGTATTCAATCTGCAGCAGTTAATGTACTCAAAATGTATACTTATAGCCCGTTCGTCTCTTTTTCCTGAAGCTTGTTGCACTGCTTATGGTCGTTTAGCAAGGAGCGACATCGGAAGCTGAATGGTGGGATTCTGGTTGCCATGCAGGTCAATTCAAGGCTATTAATGATGAGGGTATGCCCCATTATCAGAGGCCGTTCATGAAGGGCAGGCTGTACATACATTTTTCCGTGGATGTCCCTGAGAGCGGTTCTCTGTCGCTGGAGCAAATCGCGAATTTGGAGAAAGTTCTTCCTCCCAGATCAAGCAGTCAGATGACCGACATGGAATTGGACGAATGCGAAGAGACCACTCTCCATGACGTGAACATTGATGACGAGATGAGGAGGAAGCAGTCACACGCACAGGAAGCGTACGACGAGGACGAAGAATCATCTGGCCCTCGCACTCAGTGTGCACAACAATAGGCCTGACMAGCACACGTAACTGGATCCGCTGACCTAATCGTACATGAGTCGATTTTCTTATCCATGACCACTTTGTTAGAAGTAGATGGTAGGTTGATTGTTTTAGGCGAGGGTGTCACAATTGCACGATGCCCTCGAAAGTAGGTGAACACGATGACGCTTATCTAGTGTGGGAATATAATGACGAAAGTATGTTAAACTCGCTAGATTACCGAATTGAATTGAGAAGCGTATTGACCCCATCTCAGAGAGCATTGCATTTCACATGAGTGGATTTTTCTCTTCTTTCAATGAATGTTGAAAAGCATAGTTTATGGGGTATCATTAGGCGCTTCCGTATTTGGTGCGCAAATGCCTATCCACGTAGTCCACTCCTGAAAAGAAAATAGGGGTCGAATTTTCCGAGAGAAGAGAATCAWGCCCGTGGCAAATTTATGGGTTTTGACTTCAACCCTGTAAGAACTCGGTGGACCATGGTGTTCCTGTGGATGGCAGAGAATCATTCTATTTAACTCCTAGAGAAGTGCAGATGTTTATCTTTGAAATTTTGTGTGAAAAGGAAAAAGGAGAATCTCCAACCATTGCTTTTGGTTCTTTAACCATTGAAGGAAGACATGACTGTTTTGAGTCCTTTGGATGACAAAAATCAATTGTAGTGGATGTAGAAAAGGTATTTTTTATCAGTTTTTTGGATAAATGTGAAAGCAGAAATGTGCTTTGACATGGAGAGCACGAAATAGGGTCATTGAATGTATTGTTATTTTTAGGTGCTCCAAATTGTATCACAAAGTTACTGAAATTCATGCCCACGTAGACAAGTCCTCTTATGCCCATAATCAAATTTTTAGGTGTTCTAGCATATTTTAAGTTGTTGTTGTCATTTTTAGGTCCTCTTATGCCTATCATCAAATTTTTAGGTTTTGTAGCAAATTTTAAGTTGTTGCTATCATTTTTAGGTGTTGCATGGTTTAACTTTTCACTGACTAACTCTCGGCAATCCACAATCCATAGCTCGCCTTTTCCCGCAGTAATAGGTCCGTCTTTTAAGGGTTAATTTTTGGTGTTATATAGTTTAACTTCCCACCATCTAATTCTCGGCGGTCCACAATCCATAGCTTGCCTTTTCCTTTCCGCGCAGTAATAAGTCCGTCCTTTAAGGGTTAAGAAGATGGTTTACATTGTACTAAAGAGTAATGAGCATGGAGATGATGACCATTGAGCTCAAGGCTCACTCTCTATCACTTTGTTTGCTACCATTTTGCAACTAAATGGCAATTTTTTTAATGTCCAATCAAAATTACATATAAGCATAGCTCCAATTATAAGTCAATATAAATAAACTATTTTATTCATGTTTCCACTTCAAGAAGGTGCATCTAGAATAGGTGCATCGAGATTTCTTGCGTACTTTGAGCACACACCTGGTCCTTTAATACAATTCTAATTCATTTATTAATATTTATATTTTTTTCATTGCAAATTGATAAATTAATTTGTAACACTAAATGTAATCTTGTAAAAACAACTTATCCAATAGTCGACAAGTAGTGCCTATCTTGTCATTTAGTGTTGGTAACATTAACAAAAACGTTGACAGTGAATGTTATGCTTTCTAATTAGTATTGCCAATACTAAATAGGATTATTAGTGTACTGAAGATTCTAGAGAATTCTAGCATCGAAAACGCCATAACAGACAATAACTTACAGGAAATAGAAGAAGTCCCCCCACAATGGCCAGGGTGAACTGCCCCCCTGATTGCCCCTTTTATTACTCCTGCAGAAAACACTAGAATTCTTTTATCTAACACATATGATAAAATTTGCAAATCCTAAATTCATATTTGCAATCTATGGTAGAGGGACCCATTACTAATCGGTGCCCCATCACCAATCAATAGGGTGTTGTATTTCCGACCAAGGCTGTAACAGATTTCCATTTTCTCCTTGGAATGCTTGTTTTTATTTTTTCAAGGTTTGGACCAATAAGTTCATGACAAGTAAGTGAGCAGGAATGTAGGAAGCAATGAGTGGGAAAGTAGTTCTTGAATGATTGGAATTGGATGACTGTAGATGTTGATCATGGGTCAAACCCAACTTTGGCCTTTCAAAATTCTTAATATTTTAATTGTAAGAGATAAAATTACCAAAACTTTTGCAACTTCCATCATTTCAGTCAATGCACCTCTGAAAGTATTTGCTTTGCCTACCCCTACCCTAGATCATGTCCATAATTGCTTATTTGATTGGTTACCGGTCCCTCTACCATAATACTCCCAATTAGCTTGGGGAGATGGAGAAACACAAAATTGACTTGGCACCACATAGGTGGCAATTTTGACATTTACCTTCTAACAGGAGTTTGCCCTGGCCCCCCTCAGTCGCCGCCCAACAAAACATGTGCAAAATGAGCCACTACAGCACCTTACTAACTTACAGTAACTCAGACGGAAAAAAGCAGCCAAAGACGCTACAGGACGGACCCACTTGAATCCGAGTTGGCAGTCCAGCTCCCACCGCTCGACGGAGAGCAGGCCTCTCGCTACCCTGACCGTCGGATGWCCCCCACAGAGGGCCGAGATRAGTCCCCGACCAGACGAAAGCTCCTGACCGTCGATCCGGAGCCTGGTCGCGGGCGGCAGGGATGTCGACGCGGGCGTGAGGCCCCTGTGCAGACGCCCGCAGAGGGACCCATAGAAGGTGCTGGAAGACCATCGGAAGAAAGAGGGAAAGGAAAGAMCCATGGCAGATGGCAAATTCAGCTGCCTGCCTGCAACCTGTTTCACTTGGTTAGGGTTGCTGAAGGCGCCTTGCCTTGCCCCCGCTGTCTCCCCGCACCAGCCCCGCTTCCGAAATTAGTACTGCTGGGACTCGCCTGTCCGCTCGACAGTGTCGGCCTCGCTTGCAACAATCGGACGCTGCAGCAGTCGGATCGCTGGTTCGGACGCATTCCGACCGCGTGATTTTGCCCGGCCCTCGCTGTTGCTCGACGACGCTGCGTCGCGTGGTGGTGGAGGAGCCGTACGTTGTGGTGCATCTGCGACTCCGATTGCTGGAGTGATCGCCTCCTCGCTCCGTTTTTCGTCGGCAGGCGCGGTTGGCAGCCATGTTCGGGCGCATGCCATCGAAGAAGAGCGACAACTCCAAGTATTATGATGTTCTCGGGGTCTCGAAGACCGCGTCGCAGGATGAGCTGAAGAAGGCGTACAGGAAGGCGGCAATTAAGAACCATCCCGACAAGGGTGGGGATCCGGAGAAGGTAGGGTTGTGCGCCATTCGGAATTGGATTGAGTTAGGTCCGTGGGTTTGCGTGGTGCGGGCTCATGAGTGGGACATGTTGCGATCCCGTGCTTGTTGTGTCGAAAGGTTTCCGAAATTACGCGACAGGCGATGGTGTGGAGTGGATCGTTGCCTGTTTGTGCGTGCGGTGTTCCTCGGCTTTCGCCTTTGCCGTTCAATTGACTGCGGGGAGCTATTTTTGGTCTGACGTAAAATGTGCCGCGAAGGTGATATATATGCTGGTTCGGCCGAACCGGGAATGTTGTCGGGCCCTCGCATGATGCGTGTTTTCGCTGAGTTAACGGGTGTCCTCGTGTGTGCAGTTCAAGGAGCTCGCTCAGGCTTACGAGGTGTTGAGCGATCCCGAGAAGCGTGATTTGTATGACCAATATGGAGAAGACGCTCTCAAAGAAGGGATGGGTGGAGGCGGTGGATCACACAATCCGTTCGACATCTTTGAGTCTTTCTTCGGTGGTGGCAGCGGTTCGTTTGGAGGTACGCTAGTTGTAGACGGTGGGATTTATGGGGGGTCTGAGCACCGCCTCGAATGTGAGTCGTCGAGCATTTTCGTTTCGAAGGTGATTTCTGTGAATTGATGTGGTTTTCCTGTTCCAGGCAGCAGCGGCAGGGGTGGCAGACGACAGAGAAGAGGAGAAGACGTTGTCCATCCCCTGAAGGTTTCTCTGGACGAACTCTACAACGGAACTTCGAAGAAGCTCTCTTTGTCGAGGAACGTCCTCTGCTCGAAATGCAAAGGGTAAATCTCGGTGCCACTTGCAGTTGGTTGTTGGATGGGAATCATTTTTAGGGTTGATTCGAGATTCATCGGACACAAAACATTTGCCGCGTCATTCAAGAATTAAGCAACATTACCCCCTAAACGTCTTGATTCATCTCCAAAATTGATGATTTGAAAAAAATCATTATGAAGTGCTATTAGGATGCATGTTTTGGAATTGATATACACATATAAATTGCAGACTTGAGATGGTAGACTCCATTTGTACGGTTATGTTCACCAATTCTACAAACAATCTTTTTTTTAATAAATTTTGTTGGGGAAATTTGGGAATTCCTTGAAAATTCGACAAGCAAAATATTGCCATTTTTGGAGTAGAATTTGTTGGAATGGATTTGGAATGAGGTTCTCTTGACATAGTAACTTTTTGAAATTTTTGTGTTCTTCAAATTTATGACTTTATTTTGGCAAATCTAGTTTTTGAACTAAGGTCAATGCAATTTTGTCTTGGTCAATTACTTGACATACTTGCACTCTGATAACTTTAGAAAAAAATGTATTCTAGTAACACCAAATCCAATCCTTAGATAGAACAACTTGACATAGTATCTCTACAAATTAGGAGAACTTTCATCCAAGTAGTTAGGAGGATGAAACTTCAGGTTCAATTTGTCATYGTCCAGAAACGTTGGAGTGCTCCRTGGTTAATGAAATGTAATTTCTGAAGTTTAGTTTTTCCTCTACTTGGAAATTTTGGAAAATTCTTAAATCCTAGAAAGATGGGCCTGTAACCATTGATTTYAAGCTTGAGCATCGAGTATAAACAAATGTATTTTGGGTTAAATAAATGAAAAAGTGTTGTATTCTCTTATTAATTCAAATATCACAAAGTTGAATCTTTAAGTAAATGTAAAGACAGTTTGTCAAGAATTCAAAAAATCCAAATATAATTTGTTTAATCATATACCAACTATCATTTGACCATCTCCTATCAAGATTTTTTTTATGGTGAAATGAAGAAATTGATTCATTGAGAGTAAGATTGAAGGGTGGAGAGATTGTTTTTATAATAAAATAGGTTGTTTGTCATGAATTCTCAAAAGAGCATGGAATACTTGGAAGATGGGGGCGTTGCTAGAGGTGGTCAATGTAGAGGAACAATATCCCAATACTTGCCCCATTAAGTTTTCTTGGGATAAAAAGAGGAGGGACGAGACAAAGGATTCTGCCAAGATTGGACCAAATTTACCCTTTCCAACCTAGTAGTCGTCACCCATCCCTTATAGTGGAATATTACATTAAGGGTGACAATAACCACTTTGACCATCTACTAGTTTGGGAAAAGCTTGTCTTCCAGGCTACTGCCTTTCGAAAACTTGAACTCACGTTACTTGGAAGAGCCAGGGGTTAGAGCCCAAATCATACAGATATGAGAATCCAATCAGTTGGAGGGCCTTTTCGAAAAAMCGTAGAAAGTAGTTAAATATTACAAAAAGAATTGCTTGAAGATGGCTAAAAATCAAAGGAAAGAAGTGGCTTACAATAGGGCGCAGCTTCTAAAGGACCATTGTCCCCTCGAGGGACAAATGGGATTTGGGGCAAGTACCTACAGTCTGAAGTTTTGTCCAAAATTTTTTATGTAGATAGAAAAACTTATAAGCTTTGTGAGAGTATAATTTTTTTTTCAATCGGTGTCTGAAAACAAAAGTCATGCCCAAATAAGCTCAAAACAAGGGAGAGGGGTTTCAACAAAAAGAATATGCAGAAATTTTATTTTTGTTTTTTTATTAAAAAAATTTCCATAGATTATATTTTTGTCTATCTAGGAAGCTTTGATTCATTCCATCTAAATTTGCTATGACAAAGTTTTGGACAATCTTATTTTTCGGGCACTTTTAGGGCCATTTTGGAAGAAGACGAACACCGAGGAGAGCTTGATCTACGGTTCTTAGACTTCAACTAGGCTCCGACAAAGATTTTCCCATGGAGCACGGTAGACACAACAACAAGGCTAGACCTAGTGGCCATGCAAATAGTCTAATGAACATCAACTGAGTGCATTTTCTAGTGTGATAATTACTAATTAGCAATGCATATTTTGCGTATAGAGTAAGGCACTTATCATTACCAATGTTTATAGAATTACTACTTCGGCAGTATAGTTACTTCAGTACTACAAATAGTATTAGACAAGGACTTGGGGATATGCATATTTTATCATGGAAAATACGCTATATACTTTTCCAATTTTATACTACATGATGCATATGAAATACATATATTCAATTGTTGAATTTTTTTGCATGATGCATATATAATTCCTGAACTAAGAACTTGTTCAGTAAGACATTTATAAACTTATTATACTTTCTGATTATCAAGATTTCAATGTGAGGAGTATTTTTTTTTTTTAAATTAGGAAATGTAGTGTAATAAAAAAATGGGAGTAAACATAATTTTTTTTAAATTAACGGAACAATAGGGATGGAAAATATGTATTCTTGGACATCCTTACGCATTACCTAGCACAAATACATTTCTTGGACATCCCTAATCATTACTTTGCACAAACAAAGTGGTTCCACCAAAAATTAACATTCAAATTTGGATTTTGAGGACGTCTATGAATTAAAAATTTAATTTGGTGCTATCAACTATTAAAATTTTAAAAGAGATGCATATATAAATTTAAATTTTTTTGGTAGGATCCAATTTGGTTAATTTTGGCTTTGAGTATCCCTTCTATTTCAATATTTGTATAAATTTGAGACAATTTTTAATCAACCTAAATCCAAATATAAATGGAGAGGTATTTGATTGCAATTCCTAAATCCAAAAATAATATTGTTATTAAAATGAAGCATTGAATGTTTGAACTCGAATCCAAGAAACAAGTCACTTGAAATTGACGACAATCCCTAAATCCTTGCAGTAGTTTTATCCTCCAATTACAAAAAATATATCTTGTAATTGCTAATTATAGAAATTTTCCCTTGAACTAGAACTGAAGATTTTCCATTCTATATTTGAATTGAATACCCAGCCGGCCAACCTTTGTAGCCTTTGATTACAGAAGTAACCCCTGTAAGGCTCCAACTTCAAGAATTATATCCGATAGTTCATAGATTTTCCCTAATCTTGTAGCCTCTATGTAGTACTTACAAAAGTAAACTCTTTAAGCCTAACCAAATATAAAATAACTTGTATCTGCTTTGAATTCTTAATCAGTCACTCCTTGTATCTTCCATTAACAAAAATTAAACCTTGAATTAGAACCCTAAAGTTTTAACTTGTATTTCAAGGGATTTCCAAACCCTTATAACACTTACTTCAACTTCAAACCCTTGAARTACAAGCACATAACATTTAACCCGTAAAGGACCAAACTGCGTTTTTTGGCAACATAGCAATTTGCCAATTTGGGGCAACTTACTACGAATGGAGTTTTCATTATTTGTATTTGAAATTTTTACACGTGTGTCCAAGGAGTAGTTTTAAGGCCCAACAATTTTCATAACATTTGACTACATTTTCAAAAAGTTATTGCATGATATGTGATTTTCTTTGAACTCTGGGCCTCTAGCTCTTTCCTCTCACGAGAAGTCTCATAGGAACGCACGCCAGTACGAACACGTCACTTGGAGGCACTCGCTGCGGCCTTATATTTGTGGGTCTTATCATGATCGAACAGGCTAGCACCTTTGAGGAAGACTTTCGAAGTGCTCCATGACCACATTGACCACATCCAAGATGATGGAACATCAGCCTCACACAGAGACTCCGCTATTTGAACTGCAACCCGGTCATCGCCAAGAGGTTTCCCGTCCATATCTATGACAAGGTGTGCATCGACGCTGTGGCAAATTGCTCTTGCCACCTCTACGCTGGTCTCGTTCGTAAAGGTTATGGCTTTCGTGATCCAAGAGGAGCGCGGAATACCGTCGCAGGCGGTCACACTGGCCGGTAAAGTTGGCAGTGGAGATGCAAACTCGTTCACACCAGGCGTGTCCATTCTGCGCAGATGAAACTACATTAGTTTCGTATCGAAATGTATCCATGTATAGAGAATCAAATGATAAGATCTACAAATCATCCTCGACTCGAGGATAATCTTATACAAATTATTAAAGGACATAACCCGAAGCATCTTGAACATTATGAATTTCACAAATTATCCTCAAGTTGAGGATAATATTCAGAATGTTCATTATAGAGGGATATAACCCGATGAATTATGAATTTATTGAAAACTAGAAATTATCCTCGAGTCGAGGATAATCTCTAGAGTGTTACCCAGTAGAGAATATATTGCTCACAATCTTCAACATCATGATGTTTTCAGATTATCCTTGAATCGAGGATAATATTCACAATACTCGATATTGGAGGATATATCCCGAAGAATTTTGAACTTAGTGGAAACTATAGATTATCTTTGATTCGAGGATAATCACTAGAATATTACTTATTGTAGGATATAACCCTCAACGTCTTCAATCTTATGATGTTTTCAAATTATCCTCGACTCGAGGATAATGTTCAAAGTATGGAATGGAGGAAGATATTCTGCATAGTATCTGACAGTTCATGAAGGATACAAATTATCCTCAAGTCGAAGATAACATGAAGAGACGAATTAGAGCTTCCCGCATTTTACGGCGTAAAAATCGCCGTGTAATATCGATGTCACGTACATCCTAGACAAATCAAGACGTACTCAATGGACAGTCTATTCTGCAGGGCATACTCACAGACACCAGAAGATTAGAACAGAACAATCCAGACATTCGTACTGCAACGTAGCCAAATCATACGTACTCGAATTGACTGAGGACATAAAACAAATAGCATAAATCACTGCAAGACAGGGAAGAGTTACTGAAAGAGAACATGAACTCACAAGAATGCAAGCGCAACCAAGTTCTCCTGATGATACTAATTTGTGCAGAACTGAAATCGCAATGGAGAACTCAAAGGCAGCGGCGGAGCAATGTTTGCACGAGGAAGCAAAACGAGAAAACGCAAATGAGAGTGAGAGAGACAATGCAGGGAGGGAGACAATGCAAAAGAATTGGTGCGACCGCATGAGCGGGAAAAGTAACGGCATTTGAATTATTCAAGTTTTATCGGAATTAGGGGAGAAGTACCTCCTGCAAGTGGGGGGCTTTGACATTCTCCATGGAATTTTGGGAGAAGTATCTCCTGGAACTAAGGGCTTCCACATTCTGAATAGCCTTTAAATGGTATTGCGTTCGAATACTCTACAACTTTTCATTAATGGAAATGGAATCTTTCTAGTGGCCAGCTTTTTGGCAGTCACATAGATTGTAGAATCTTCGGTTAAGACCTATCTGACAGCCGCCAGTTTTCATAATTTTCATGCAAAAACAAATTTTTATTTTTATTTTTTATTTTTTTTGGTGAAAATATTGGGTTGTCTTCCAATATTTATATTCAAAACTAAGATCACTACGCTAAAAAAAAGCAGAAGAGAAATAGCACAAATGAATGAGTTTTTAAATTTTTAATGTGTTGAAAAACTCACTATTTGAGGAAAGGATTGATATTTTTATGATAAGATCTAAGGCATTTTTTCACAATTCAATAGAAACTATAGTTTTCACCAATAAAAAAAAAATTCAAGTGTTAAGGATATAAATTGTATTTTTGGTTATATCTTCAAAACTCATTTGAAGAGAATTTGAAGATAGATTTGTAATTTTTACCTTACGGATATCTTCTACTTTTTGTGCTGCATATAAACTTCTTTGATGCAAACTTGAAAAAAGTTATAGAATTTATATTTTATAACACATTTATGTTTTGTCCAAACCTCTTGGGCTATAAGGGGTTAAACGACGCTAGGGACGTTTTGCATCTGAGGAATGACAAAGAATCTTTCCTTGTAGGACAGAAATGCAATACTTCATCCTTGGTATTAGGAGTGGAAAGGGGAGGTCTTTTCTAGTACTTTGACTTCCAATGAATATATTTAGCTTTTCCAAAGGAGATGATGTCACACGGTATCAAAATGCATGATTCCCATGTCCACCGATCCGTCATTGAAAGGCTAAATTTTTCCTATTTAGTAACAAGACTCACTATAGTAACACAAATGCTGAAAGTAATTTTCTCCCACGGCTATAGGTCTTCCTTGCGGCCACGCACTCTCCACTCTCGTGGTGATGGGGAGAGGGTAAGCTGCCGCCATTTCCATTTTTGCACGCCATTCTCCTGTCTGCGCGTTTCTGCACCGTTCTCCGCCTGTGTTCTTCTCCTGTCTGCGCATTTCTGCCATTGCTTGTTGTTGCTCGTTGTTGCTCGGAGTTGTGCAACCCAGTCGTGCTAGAGACTTGCTTGATGCGCGAGAGTTCTGTGGGGGAGTTGCTCGTTTGGTTTTAATTTGTGCGACCCAATTTTGCACTGCGTGGGAGTTGTCACGCTGCAAGGGAGGTGTTTGAGCTGCGCGAGGGAGTCGGGAGTGCTTCTTTAGTCGGAGATACGTGACAGAAATTTGGGCGAAGAAATTTTGAAGGTGAGTTGCACGATTAGGATCCCTGATCGAATGGAGGAAGTATTTGCGATGCGTGAGGGAGGCGTTCGTGCTGTGCAAGGGAGGCATTCGTGCTGTGCAAGGGAGGCGTTCATGCTGCGTGAGGGAGGCAAGTCAGTGAGTGATTTCTCGTTTGCCTGGAGTTCAGATGTTGTGTTTCATTTGTGTTTCATTTGTGCTTCATTTGGTGTAGCATTGTTTGTGTTGCTGGTGTCCAATTTCTGTGTTTCATTTCAAGTCGGAGCATTGTCTGTGCTTTTTCTTTGTTTCAGGAGATTGCTATCCTGTGGCAATGTCTTTGTTTTTGATTTGTTGTCATTCAAGGAGTCACGTGAATCCTACCTGTTTTGTCATAAATTTTTGTTTAAAGGTTTCTCCACCTACAATTCGAATCTTGACATTTCTTTTTTTAGGGTTTCGGGATCAGAACTATGCCATTTTCAGGTTTTCCAGCTCCATCAGTGTGATTTGTGAACTGTCGAAGCCAGATTATTAATATCGGCAGCTTCTCTTACATTTCGCACAGACCCCAGTCCACAGAAGCGAACTGCAATTGCAGGTAAGCTCACTCATTTTCACTCTCTATTTAGAAATATGGAGCAAATGTCTGGAATTGAAGACCCCGCAAAGCCAGAGCCAAATGAATTAGGTTTTTCGAGGCACGCGTGCAAATATTATCGAACTCAACAAGATTGCAATTATCCTCGGGTCGAGGATAATAATCCTACACAACAGAACCTCTTCATAAATAAAGAAACCAATTCACCGAGCGAAAAAAACTTCCATCAGAACAAAAGAACTTAATACACAATCTGGAAAAATAGCCTCAAAGAATGAGAATCAGAACCACGTCAGTGCATCCTCGAGCTGAGGATAAGTATCCTCGAGCCGAGGATATATTCTGCAATCGAATATTGCCAACTAAGAACAAAAAATTAAGAGTAGCACGAGGCCATCTTACCTGATTTCGAAACAACGAACCAATTTAAATGATCTTAGAAATAACCCAATCATACACCCGAGAATAACATAAACTACAATGAAGAGAGCCCCTACACGACATTTCACACGAAACCGGTGACGAATGCTAGAAAATATAAAAAAACGAACAAATATTATCCTCGAGCCGAAGATAATACACGAGGACTCCTGAATAACAAAACCTTTGTGCTTGTGCAGAGTAATAATCATGGCTGAAGGAGACGAGTATGATTACTCCGCCACCCTTCCGTTCCTCGAGCCATTCAACATGTGGGTGGGAGAAGGCCCCTTCATCACGGAGATGGCGGAAATATATGGAACTCTCTGGCAGTTCAAATCCGTGATCGACTCCTGGACACTCTACGTGAATCGATTCAAGAACTACGTGTTCCTCCGCCTGAAAGCGCAAGGATCCGGGCTATATGTCACATACAACTTAAACGAGAAGGTCAGTCTTATTGAAGACCATCAAAAAGAGTTTGTTGTAGTTACACTCATGGGGTTGAAAGACAAGGGAAGGGAGCTCAGCCATACTCACTCGATTATTTGCCACGTTGATGACAAGAGAGCAGTGTTTGACTTCGACGAGCTCCTGAGAGAACTTCGAGAGAGCAGCAAGGACGCTCTAGACACCGAGCTAAGCACCAAATACTATCCGTGGAAGCGAAGCACAGCGAAGTCCATGGCTCGCAGAATGAGTCAAATGTTCAGGCAACTCGAGAAGTTTGCCATCGAGAACGTCGACATACCTGGTGCAACTGGATCTGGAGCGGTGAACCGGAGGGATCAGCCTCTATCAAAATCCCAGGCTGCTTCAGGGGGTCAAGAGGCGTCAAACATTAGGGGGGCAAGAGGAGGCCAACTTTGAGCCGAGCCCCAGAAAAGAAAAACCTCGGAACCCGCAGTTCCAGAAACTAGTGGCAAGCGTCAGAAGAAAGCTGAAACAAATCAGGCTAAGGCGGCCGGTAGTTCAGGGTCGGCTCTCACGACTGTACAGGCAGACCCAAGTGGCGAACCAAAGCCGATCAAGAAATATGAGATTGTCGTTGCCTACCAAAAGAACTTCTGGGACAGGTGTAAAGACTGTTTTATATTTGACCCCCAAACATTCACAGTGTCAATAAAACAATGCTTCTTGGCGAGACCAAAATATGTCATCAGGAAACTAGAGTCGTCGATTGTGGACGACGTGAAGGAGCAACTCATCAACCTCGGCGACATCAGACAACGACAAACAATATGCTTGACGCCATTTGACGATAAGAAAATGTTCTTGAAGCAGCCCCACTTGAACTTCAATTTGAACTTGAATAAAAAAAAAGTAATGAATTTTGAAATAATACTTAGGAATTAAACTGTTAAAGGTTTAGGGTTTAGGGTTTAGGTCATTACAATCTGAAGTTTAAAAGTTTCATAAAAGCAAAAGAATCCTAAGCGCTTCAGGGAATGCAAGGAAACTATGCCGTCGCCCCCTTCCGTCCGCCCTGGCTGGCGTCCGCTCGTCTGCCTTTCCATCCGCTCATTTGCCCCCTCCGCGGGTCCGCTGATCTGTTGGTCCGCCCGTCCGCGGATCCGCCAATCCGTCCGCTCAACCATTTGGGCGGACGCATAATTTTTTTTTCCAGGCAACTTTGATTGCGATTTGCAGATTCAGTTTTTTGAATTTTGCAGCGTGTAACATACCATTGGAAAGGTCTTGAAAGCACCTTTCCAATGGTATATTATACGCCCCAAAATTCGAAAAACTGAATTCGCAAATCGTAGTCAAAGTTGCATGTTTTCATTGAGCGGCCGTCTGCTCAGCGGACCAGCGGGGTCCGCTGCTCCGCGGTCCGCCAATCCGTCCGCGCAGCCATTTGGGCAGACGCATAATTTTTTTTTCAGGCAACTTTGACTGCGATTTGCAGATTTAATTTTTCAAATTTTGCGGCGTGTAACATACCATTGGAAAGGTCTTGAAAGCACCTTTCCAATGGTATATTATACGCCCCAGAATTCGAAAAACTGAATTCACAAATCACAGTCAAAGTTGCCTGTTTTCATTGAGCGGCAGTTCGATCAGCGGACCAGTGGGGTCTGCAAGTCCGCGGGTCCGCTAGGTCCGCTGGTCCGCGGGTTTGCCGGTCCACTGGTCTGCCCGTCTAGCGGACGGGGCCTGTCCGCTAAACAACCCGTCCGTCTATATCTCCGGACGTTCCAGGACCAGCAGTCGTGGACGTTGGACATCCGAGCGTCCGGACGTCTGTGCAACCCTACTTGCGAGCGCAAATCATTTTGAAGCGCAAAAAACTTCAACTTGGCGACCCATGAATTGAAGAGGGAGTTCTTCAAGCACATGGGGCATTTCACAGACAAGGACGTCACTGAATATGTCCTCCACCTGCTCGGAAAAACAGTTGGGCGCAAACGGGACTACCCAAAAATCTCCATCAAGAAGCCCAAGTTTGTTGTTGAAGATAATATCGCTAACGCTGATTGGGTCGAGCGTCGAAAGCCCAAAAAAGTCATCATCGAAGAATTCTTGGCTCTCGACTTGTCTTTAAACTTGAAGGACACTGAAGGGGATGTGGACGATGAGGTCTGGAGGGCGTGGAAATTGAAGAATTTTCTTTACGTCTGCGACATGGGATTTCCTTCTGAACAGCTTGCCCAACAACGTCTTCGCAAAGCGCTTGACAAACGAGGGGAAGAAGAAAACGGCGACTCATTTGAGTTAAACTAGGCCACAACATTTGCTTCAAAACATATGAAGCAATATGCCCAGAAGGTGTTGACCTACCTTCCGTGTAAGGTCGAGCTATTGAACAACTCTAGCCGCACGGTGGTGACTCTAGTGTCTCTCCTCTTTTTGACTAGAAAACAAAAAGACGGAGTGCCAGAAGAGCAGAAATCCGTGAGGAAAGAGTACGGCACTTCAAAGTGCACATTCTACACGGGGATTCGGTTTAACACCGAGGCGAAGCTCAGAGTCCATAAGTGTGAACTTCGAATGGAGTTCTACATTGACCTACTGCAAAACTTTGCCATGAAGGGGGAGAACATCCTCAGCGTGTATTCTAGAGCAAAGTTCCTACTTGCTGCCAAGGTTCGATTAATTAACCACTCCTTCTGGTTATCTTCGATTCGAAGATATGTTGTCAATTGCTTGATGTTATTGAATATAGATTTATGATGTTTTGTTTCTCTTCCTCAAATTAACTAGGTTGATGTCCACTCAATTATCCTCGACTCGAAGATAAATTCTAAGATAAATGTGTGCGCATACTTTATATTTCTCAAATGTGTTCACTAAACGGTAGTTGTTAGTCAATCAGATGTGTGGCATGTTTTGCTACAGCATAGCAGACAAGCAAGAGAGGGACAAGCTGTTGGAGATGGTGAAGCGTGCGGACAAGGCGGATGTGAAGGACTTTCTCCACGACAATTCGCCCTACCAACCAAACTACATACGTCCGCGTCTGTTAGGGACTCCAGAGCTGAATTCCAATTCATCTCCATCCCAAGAAGAAGGTGGGAATCCTCCGAGGGTGGAGCCAGAAAATACAACTGACCAGACCAAAACCACCCTACGCATCGATGAATTTGGGACGAATGCAGACGTCGTCCAGGGTGGAGATCTGGAGGTAAGTGACAAGGACTTCGAAGTCCAGACAGGGGAGCAAGCATCTGGTTCAGGGGAAGTTCAGGAATCGGATGCGGAGGCGAGGAGGAAGGATAAGGGGAAGGAGCCCGAGGTAGACGAAGAAGAAGACGAGAAGGACGATGAAGAAGAGGAGAAAGGCGATCAGGAAGAGGAGGAAATGCGTCAGCCCATTGATCAGGAGAAGAATGAGTGGGACGGTGAGGCTGCGAATGATAATTATGCAGGCAAGGTTATTATTGATCTCAGTGAGGGAAGCTCGTACGAGGACTTACAAGGTTTTAACTACAAGGGGCCGGAATTCGATGATGCTGCTACGTCTGGCGCCAAAGAGAAAGAAAATCCAACTGAGGAGCTGCTGCCAGGACCAGTGGGGGAGTCTGGGGTATTCGTGGAACCTATCACCACGCCAGTTGTTGTGGTGAAAACAGAGAAAAAAGACTTCTGGACGGAATGCAATGAGGCAAAGCAAAGGCAGAGAGAAGAAAAGGCCCGAAGAAGAGAGCAAGAGAGGATAGAGAAAGAATCTCTACAAGAAGAGAATCGTATTCTCAAGGAGAGGCTTTCTTAGGTGTCGATGTCTCAGTACCATCACTCTCCACAGGCCAACGAATTTGAGGTTCAACCTAAGGGTCGTACCTCTGAACCCTGTGGTTCTGGGGCGTCAGCCCCAGGTCTTCAAGATTATCCTCGCCCCGAGGATAATCCTGCCTCTACCCCTGCTTCGTCTATCTACGGGGCTCTTCCTTTCGTGTGCCCAGAGAATGAAGAAGCCTCCGTTCCACTCAATGACGCTAATCCCGATCGTGAGGAGTCGATCGATTGCGTTAAGGGTGTGCCACAGGATCATCCAACCTCCGGGAACTATCCTCGAGGCGAGGATAGTTCAAATCTATTGCCATGCGATGAACTTGAGACAAAGACGGTTCCTGAAACCCAAGTGGATGATCAAAATCTGGAACCTGTGTTGCCTCCAAGGTCGTCACCGAAGCAATCGTTCATGGTTGAGTCTCAGAACCCTCCCGATGATGACGAGGAACTCTTGGATTTTGGAGAGAACTTTGCCGATGACGACATACCTTTGGCATTCGGGAAGGTACAATTCCCTCAAACCTCAGACCCCTATGATTATTCATAAGTGAGTCAAATGCAATATGATGGATGGATGTTTGTTCTGCCTTCCATCTTGATGTCGATTTTGTAGTGAGAGTCTCTTATCTCGATCGTCCTGTTGACAAGATGGAGTGGACAGTCAGTGATTTAGGGGGTGGCGTCAACGAGTCTCCCATTCCTAAACGCGTGTTGTAGCATACTGTAGATAATAGAGCGGCATTTAGTTGACACTATACAGAACTCGGTAGACATCGTGGCGAATTCTACCAAATGTATCATGATTTATTTTGAAATAAATGAACTCGAATCATTTGAAATGCACTTGTGTCTAATTTTGCACATGTTTTGTCCAACACAAAAGACTTAGAAGTGTTCTTTGTCCATTGGCACGCAAACGAACTCTGAATGGATTGATTCTGCAACCGCATAGTGAGGGTCAATGGGGTTCGCTGTTGTTTGGGTCAACTGGTTCTGCGTTTCAACAGGTAATGCATTTGCTCTCATGTTTTTGATTTGATCAAGTAAGGTCAAGGAGGCGCAAAAAGAGAGTGCCGTGGAGTGTGTCGCCGTTAGTTCCCGAACCGCGGAAGAAGTGGTTGAACTTTGTGTTCGACTTGAACGGAGTGCTATGTCGTTGCAAGAATAGGTCCTCCATTAGGAATTTGAAGGCGCATCAACCCGAGGACAATGTGTTCTCGGATCGGGAATCCACCCTCATTGGGACGAAGGCGGTCTTCGTTCGTCCCAACGTCCAGGAATTCCTATTCAAGATTAACGAGATCTCGAATCGGGTTGCATTCTAGAGCTCCATGTTGAAGAAGATAGTGGAGCCCGTGGTAGATTTCCTTTGCCAGAACAATAGGCAACCCTTTGACATTCTAGGGCAGGACAAGTGCAAGAAGGTTGAGATTACCGCGGGAAAATTCCTCTCCCAGGACGGGAACCCGTCCAAGCCACTGTTCTTGAAAGTGCTTGGCGACCATTTGTGCAACTTCCCTGAGGAGCCTTCGTTCTTTAACACGGATAACACTATTCTCGTCGATGACTCTCTCCAAAAGAGTGTCCTCAATGAGAACGGCAATGGGATATTTCTAGACAGTTGGGATCGTCACCAACGTGGAGACAATGTGTTGATGGAAATTCTCGTTCCGTGGTTGAAGCGGCTTCACGAGGAATGTCCGCCAAGGCGCCTACGTGAGTACGTAGATACGAACCGGATTGGTCAATCCCCCATGTCCCATACCTCATCCAAGGCTACTGTTCTCTTGGAAGGGTTTAAGAAATCAGCTAGAAACTTCGGGCCTCTTACGTGCTACCCTGGATGGATCTGGTGTTTCAGCCATAGTGGTGTAGGGATAGACTTCTGTCAGTAACGGCACAGAGTGTAGATATCGTTATACATGTACTTTGTGTGAATAATGAATATTTTGTAAATGTGGTTCAATTGTTATATATAAATATTTTGATATTTCACTTCAATTTGTAGTCTCTCGTATAAGGTGGTACTTGCGTGATGTTATGTTCATTTAGTGGCTATATCCTTGGGTCGAGGATAATATGGGGGGCATTTTTGCATTCATCTATTTCTTCAGGTTGGAGGATCCGTTATGCACATGCTTCGTCCCACACAGCCGCTAACTAGGAGTCTGCTGTCCAGGTTGGACGCGACCTTATCGAAGAGGTCTACTTTGGATGGAGGGAGCTGTTTGCCGTCCGCCTATTTCAGGCCTGTTGTTCTAGGATCCGCCACGGATGCGGCATCAGCGGCGATCGACTTTTCCAAGGGAAATGTGGAAGAAGGTGTTGTGGATAGTCCGCCAAGTTGCGGACCGGTCAAGACCCCTGCGTGCTCACCTTTCCCGTTGAAACGAACGTCCTCCACGCCAAATCGATTGCGATCGCAGTCGCCAACTCCGCGTGTGGAGATGACCACGAATAGGAAGTTGTATTCGGACACTGATGGTAATTCTGAGGATCCTCGTCTCAAGGATGGAGTCTTGCTAGCTACTACACTTGGAGATCTGTCTCATCTGAACAACGAAGTCGGAGAAGATTTGACCAAGGGGAGACCTAAAAGGAAGGTTGCCTTTACTGCATGCAGTGAAGGTGATGGTCCGCGCGTTAAAGAATTTTCTGGATCCTTCCCTTCAAAATGTATGAGAGGTGGATCTTCATCTTTTAGTGGACTTGTCTCTCGTCCACCTGTTCCTGGAGACTGTCACCGATCAAACGTTGTACGGTCAATTGCAACTTTATATCCAAATAAAAACACTAGCAATTTATCGCTATCCAGGCCGCCTCGACAAAGTTCTAGTTCTCTTTCAAGCTCCGACAGTTTCCGACACGATCGCAAATGGAAAAAAGAGGCAAAAAAACTAATGATGATGGGGATGTGGGGTAGCCTCATCCCTGGTGCTGAAAAACCTAGGCCTTCTCAACGCGAGGACATCCTGAGAGGGCTGAAAGCATTAGAGGCAACAAATAGCAGTTCTTCAACCAAGAACAATGATTAGTGGACCCATTCTTCTTCAAAAGCCTCTGAGCTTTGAAAAAAATTCATTAGTATTAGTAGATTAGTCATTCATATATACAGAACACTGCAATTTTGACAACATACAATTCTACATGGACACATAGCCTATACATTGTACACAAAACATCCAAATAATCCGGGCCAGTTTTCATCTCTTAGGGAGTATATAAAAAAGTGAGATAAATTGTTACATATGTACATTGGTTCTCAAGGAAATTCATGTCCTTCAATGTAAAAGTGACCTCTATTNAGACTTCCTTACATTTATCCTTGGCTTCAACAACTTATCTTTG
Source organism: Pleurozium schreberi (assembly GCA_006891605.1). Classification (NCBI taxonomy): domain Eukaryota; kingdom Viridiplantae; phylum Streptophyta; class Bryopsida; order Hypnales; family Hylocomiaceae; genus Pleurozium; species Pleurozium schreberi. The sequence continues at coordinate 132,948 of VACF01000924.1, read as the reverse complement.
AAATGCCTTGGTCTGAAATTCTCAATTTGACCATTTTTTCTCATTTTAATGAATACGGCCTTTCTTGAAGAAACAATTTATAAACACCATAAAGCCTTCAACTATAACTAAACAAAACATAAATTCTATTTGATTTCAAATCAAAACCCTTAAAGCATCCAGTAATAAGGCTAAACCCTTGAAATTGCTTCAAAAACACTAGAACATGCATTTTGTTTCCTTTCCAAACCCTTGTAGCCTCTATTTCCAATAGTTAATCCTAAAACTTCATTTTAATGCATTGTAATATGCGAATTCCAGTTTCCAAATCCTTGTAGCCCCCATTACCAAAAACAAACCCATTCAATTAGAACTATACAAAATATAAGGCATGTTTGATTTTTTCTTTGAACTCTAAGGCCTATTAGTTTCTATTTGGAGGACTCAAAAATGCATCCTTCAACTTCAACTTTAAGAAAATGTATACCTTGTCTATTGTAATAAATCCAAAAACTTCTAATGTCTAATTTCAATTTTTTTTCTTAGAGTGTGCAAGTTAATTTTCAATTCCTAAGATCTCCTTTTTTTTGAGGTGAACCCTTGTTCTCAAGTGCTTGGAAAAGATAAGAAAGAGAAGTCCGACCCCAAGAAGGAAGCAACATGCTTCCATACATTGTCTTTGAACTCAAAAAGTGGTTGGACCTCTTAATGCAGCCATTGACTTGAAGATATTCCCTGAACTCAAATGAAGGGTTGCTTGCATTAATGGGTTCCCCCTCTCCATGATAAAGAAGAATCCCATAACCACGCAAATTGGACTTCCTCCCACACTTTGGTTGAAGAGTGGGATGTCCCCGTCTATTCGTCTCCGCCTAGGCGTCCGCGCCCTCACTACCCGTTCCCGCCTTGACCTGGGTATATATATGGAAACTTATCCAAGTGACATAATTGAATTCCCTCCAAGCCAAATTTGAACTCAAGCTTGAACACATGAACTCACAAACTTAATATCTGAAGTAGTACTATGCTAAGCTCTAAACCCCAAACCCAAACCCTTCTCAGATCCCATTGCACAAATAAAAATTTCTATTTGAATAATTGAATTCAAAATAACTTGACCACTATTTCATTTCCCACTACAAGAGAAAGGGGTGTTTTAAGTATAGTCCTAGAGACAAGATTTTAAGTATTACGGAGTGTTTTAAGTAAGAATTTTACTTAAAAGACATGTGTTTTTAATACATTCTTACTTAAAAGAATCCTTATAGGTCATTACTTAAAACCTTATCTCTAGGACTATACTTAAAACATCCCTTTCTCTTGTAGTGTCCATTCCAAACTGCTTTGGTATGCCCATTCCAAAAGAATACCGTTGAATTTGAATTCCCAAATAAAACTAACTTGTATTTCATTTCAATCCCAAACCCTTTTGGTATTCCCATTAGAAGAACATAGGGTTGAAGTTTTGAAGGCCCAAACCTTTCTATCCTCTTTGTCTGAAAACAAACCTTTAAGCATATTTCAATGCATTATAATTTGTATTTGATTTCAATCCAAATTAAACCCTTGTACTTATTTATCTCAAAATTAAAGCCTTGAACAAAAAGCCAAAAATGTATAAGTTGGTTATGATTTGATTCGTAAAATCCAACTTTTAAATCCCAAATAGGTTATATTTAGAAGAATAGAAAAGAAATCCTTGAACTCGAATTTACATGAAATTATACCTTCTTTTTCATTAGGACTCCAAATTCTTTTGGATTCTTCTCACACATATTTTGTCCTACTTGTTTGGAGTCCAGTTTCATTTTCTAAATTTTTTTTTGTGGGTGGCTCTTAGTTCTTAAGTGCTTGGGAAAGGTAAGAAGGAGAAGTTTGACCCAAGAAAGAAGCAACATGCTTCCATACATTGTCTTTGAACTCAAAAAGTGCTTGGACATCTTAATGCAACCATTGACTTGAAGATATTTCTTGAACTTAAATAAAGGGTTGCTTGCATTAATGGGTTCCTACTCTCCATGATAAAGAAGAATTTCATGACCATGCAAATTGGACTTTCCCCCACACTTTGGTTGAAGAGTGGGATGTCCTCATCTATTCGTCCCCGCCTTGACGATTTGTCCGCGCCTTGATGTCCGCGCCCTTGACAAGAAGTCCTCGCCGTGACGGGAAGCCCATGGCCCCACGTCCACACCCTTTCACGTCTTCGTCTGCACACGTCTTCTACCAAACCTAACCTTTCTAAGATGTATGCACCCTGACAAATCCGTCTGCCCCTAGTATAGTCTCTGCCTTGACGATGATGTCCCCGCCTTGACGTGCTCGCCCTGCACTAACGTTCCTGCCCTGCAATAATGTCCCCGCCTTGTACTAACATCCTTGCTATGCACTAATGTCCCCGCCCTAATTTTTACATCCGCGCCCTAATTCCAACGTGGACCGCCAAGGCGCCAACGTCGAAGCCACTTGCTAATTGGAAAATTTCAAAAATGGATGGCATCCGGGCTGTTTGGACCGTCCATTTGTCCGATCCGATCACCCTGACCCGTCCGTTATGACAACCTTGAATTTGTGGAGATACTTTATGAAGTTATTTTATCTAATAGTTGGATTTTAGAGTACATATATTTTTCTAAAATTAAAAATGTGGAAGTATGTCAAGTGATTGACCAAGCCCAAATTGCATTGATTCTGATTCAAAAATGAAAATGAGGTCATAGATTCAAAAAACACTAAAATTTCAAAAATCACCATTTCAAGATAATCTCATTTTAATCCTTGAAAGACGGACCGATGGCTGTGGAAATCATGCATTTTTTATACCATGTGACATCCTCGACTTTGAAAAGCGATATATCTTCATTGGAAGTCAAAGTTTWAAAAAAGATCCTCCCTTTCCACTCCTAATATCGAGGATGAAAAGTTGCAATTTTGTCCTAGAGTGTTTGATTCTCTATCATCGAGATAGAGTGTCTGATATCTTGTCATCGAGACTCGAGAGGACACAAAACGTCCGCCACGGCATTCTAGAGTTAAATCCATTCCAACAAAATTTACTAAAAAATCAACATATCAAAAGAACCTCATATTAAGTCCAACCCTTTTTATTTAGTTTTTGAAAAAGTGCCAAGATGGCAATCACTTAAAATTTGGTAAAGTATTGCATTTCTACATCCATCCATTTTTAGGGCTAAAAAACAATTATCAATCATACTCATGCACCTTTTCATCCAATATTTGACAATTGCATCCATATTTTTAATAGATATGAAAATTTTCTATGATGGAAAAAGACTACACTAGTAATGGTAAATAGTGTTACCTACACTAATTGATTTAAACCTTCCTTGAGATTTTACTCTTAATGAATATTTTTATCAACTATAGGTACAAAATTTTCCCAACTATTGTACTATTAGGATCCATGCACTCCGTAAAAATATTCATGAAGAATACAAATTTATAGCATTTCTAAAATAGTTAGTATGGGTAACACTATTTATCATCATTAGTGTAGTTTTATCTGGTGAAAAGTGGGCATTTATTTCAAAGTGCAATTTGACAACCATGGAGCCAAAAAAAATAGGATTGTTCAGATCCATTCCAATCAAATTTATTCAAATATCAAGTTCGTGATCCTTAAAAATGAAATGCATGCTCCATTGCATATACTAATTTTTTTTTTAATGTAATAGCACAACAGCATACCTTGTGACTAATTGGGGTTAGATAGTGACTGCCTCTTTTGGGTACATTGTGTGAAACGATGTACCCAAAAGTTTCAGATTGGATTATTTTTTATAACCCCTTCAATTTTATTGGGGGGTATGAAAAATAATCCAATGTGAAAACAATTTAGAAATCCCAGTACCCCCCCCCACTCTTATATTTTTGGAAATAGAACTTGCATGACAATCAATATGGGTTAATTTGTTTTGGTATTCTTTCCATATCCATATGCGTACCGTATCCATACCATATCCTAATCTTGGTATTCCAGTATATGTATCCCAGTATTTGTATCCCAGTATTAGTATCAGCATCAAGATCAATGGCAGGGAAGGGGGGGGAGTAATTTTTAAGAAAATCAACGGCCTGTGATTTTTTGGAGAGAGAGGGGGCTCAAGGGGAGACTAATGCAAACCAGGTGGTGGGACGCCTCTTTTGGGTACATTGTGACTCAATAGAATATATTTATTTTATTATCATCATAGTAGTCTCAAACTCAACCATATTACAAAGGTTAGGACTACATCTCACCCTCTATTAGCCAATAAACCTCTGTAAGTCAATGTGCCCCAACCCTATTAAGTTTAAGAGGTTATGCTGTTTTACTAGTCATAAATTGTGATACTTRGCAACAATCAACAMAGTACAGTYGGGTACCAAAACCTTAYGRATTTTTCCCGCGACAATCCCAATGACTGTGTGTGCATTCCTCCTTCCCTTCCAAAGTGCATGAGTTTGGGGACACCTTTGGTCCCAAAAATTTGTGAGGGCGTCGTGCGACTTGTCCCCCGCATGTACTTTAATTTTCCATCTGTACTTTCACTACAATTGATTGCATTGGCCGCCAACATGATAACTCTCTCCCCACAGTTTGACAGCTATAGCTATTGCTTGATTTTTCATGTGGCTACACATTTGGCGCTGCAGCATCGGGATCTTAGCCCTTGGCTACCTTTGTCACTTACACTTGATCCATGCTTGATCATCATTTCTATGGTGATCTTCCTCGGGCGCTTCCAGTCTTCAAAGGCAGGTGCATCCAATTCTTGTCGATTTTTGTTAGCATTGCCACAGTCTTTGCTCTTCTCGCCACAATTTTGGAAAGGGGGGCTTATACCAGTCCAAGCCTTGGGGTCACTCTTGGTTTCTACCTCTCCTTATGGTTCAATTGCTTTTGCTCTCCTTGCGTGCGGATTTGTGGCGGGCTTCACTTGCTCTTTGCTTCCTCCGGATTCACAGCTGCGCTTCGCGTCCTGATTTTCGTTGTTGCTGGAGCTTGGATTGGAGCAGATTATTGTAATTTGAGGCATTCCATGCAGCACACATTCAGGTAATTTTCAGCACCCAATTTGTATGCATTCATCTATTTCAATTTCCTTCCGAACAACCATGAAACTCATTGCTGTTTTTTCCCCTAAAGATTTGAATTTTCAAAATGAGGACCTGAACCTTAAGCAATGAAGAAAGAACATTCATAGTTCACATGCGTCAAAAAGGAGTGAAATGTAAAGATATTGCGGAATTACTGAACATGCCTCAGTCCACAGTGTCCACTATTCTAACAAAATGGAAAGTTCATGGTATTATAGAAACTAGGAAACCAGGTCATTGACCTTTCAAATTATCTGCATGTGCACAACGAGATTTAGGTCACGCGGTCAATCATGACCGCAACCAAACTCTCGCCATGCTTGCAGAGAAGTTTAAAGTCCATCGTAAAACTATTCGAAATTATGTGTGAAAGTTGGGTTTTGGAAGCAGAATTGCATGTCGAAAACCTTTTATTAACATACGACATCAAGCAAGGAGGTTTGAATTTGTACAGAAGCATCGACATTGGATAGAGTAGGATTGGAAAAACGTAATTTGGACAGACGAATCCTTTTTTGAGTTAAGAAAAATTTCTCACCAAATTAGAGTTTGGCAAAAGGTTCATGAAGCATATGCAGTCCCTTGTCTAGCATCGACGTTTAAATCTGGTAGATCATCTGTAATGGTTTGGGGAGCCTTCACAGGCTTTGATAAAAGCCCTATAGTCATCATGCCAGAACATGAAAGAACAACATCAGATTTTGTTTGCAATGTGTATGAAGGCACCTTGAGTGGCTTCTATTTTATGCATGACCATCCTGAAGAACTTACACTTATGGAAGATGGTGCCTCAATCCATCGTAGCTAACTTTCAAAAGAGTGGATGATTGCCCATGGTATTTGGAAGCTAGATTGGCCTGAGAATTCACCAGATCTAAATTTCATCGAGAACTTATGGAAGATACTTAAAGATTTGTTGCACCACCATGACCGGACAAAGAACAAACAAAACATGATACACATAATTCAAGCGGTATGGGATGAAGTATCCATGGAGCAATTGCAAAAGCTTATTGCAAGTATGCCCAAACAAATATATGCAATAATTTTGGCAAGGGGTGGTAGTACTAGATGGTAGGTAGTGTATAAAAAACACTTACACTTTTTTATCATCTTCCAATTTCCATGTACATTTTTATTGTATCATATAGTACTATTTTGTTTGATTCCAACGCAAATTGTGATTCTGAAATCGGACATATTTTGAGTAAGATACAACTTCTAGAAGTTCATGCACTATTTGCTGAAGTCTCACAACGAAAAAAATTCGGAAGGTTTCGGTACCCAACTGTACAATTTGATATGATGGGGAAAGATTTCCAACATCCATCCAACTCTATACCCACTTTCCATGTCATTCAAAAGGAAACTAGACAGTTCTTTTCTGCTAAATTCCACAGTTCAACTAAAAGTTCATGTCACAAACAAAATTCAAGCAACATCCAAGTCTCTCCGCACTAGTAGAAAGCTGGTCTTAGGGCATCAATGAGCACCTCAGCTTGGTGCTAAAGGCCCATAGCATCAAGCTCTGGAGCTCTCACTGGTGCTCCAAGACCAACTCTCTAAAAATGCAGGAACTTCGTGAAGTTCAAATAATTCAGCCTATACCCAACCCACTTAAGACACTCTATAAGAGCTCAATTCCTGAGAAACGTTCCCGTTCAGTACACATCTATTTGGACGACCCACACAAGCAGTTATGAGCAAATGTGCAAGAGGCACATTCGTAAGCAAATTCATCCTTACAGAGGATTGAGTGTATCCATCTCAGATATTCTATAAAAAAGGAATCATGCACATGAGAGACGAGATAATGAACTAAATGAAACCCTCAAGCCTGAAGTAGGCATCAGGCAAAGAACCAAAACGCGACGAAGCTGGAAACATTTCCTGGGGATAACATTCGAACCGATTATTCAACCAAAAAAAAACTGAAGATTCTCGTAGATATCTTATAAGAATTTCTAAAAGGTTCATTCCAGTAGTATGGATTCCATGGATTCCCACAGATATCCTTAAAATCGGTCACCTGACAGATCAGCATCAACATTGCAAACCAAGAAGGTGGTTTTCGATGTCCAGCCCCATGTGCTATATTAGTAACGGGTAAAACTATAGGCCTCTCTTGATACCTAACCCACAAACGGTCACCAGACCTTAAAAACACATACAAAGGGAAAGACGTAATGTCGTCTGCAAAAAAATCAAACGCTTTTCCTAGGTCCAAAAACAAGAGCCACAACAAATCAAACAATCTCGAATCAACCCTAAAAATGATTCCCATCCAACAACCAACTGCAAGTGGCACCGAGATTTACCCTTTGCATTTCGAGCAGAGGACGTTCCTCGACAAAGAGAGCTTCTTCGAAGTTCCGTTGTAGAGTTCGTCCAGAGAAACCTTCAGGGGATGGACAACGTCTTCTCCTCTTCTCTGTCGTCTGCCACCCCTGCCGCTGCTGCCTGGAACAGGAAAACCACATCAATTCACAGAAATCACCTTCGAAACGAAAATGCTCGACGACTCACATTCGAGGCGGTGCTCAGACCCCCCATAAATCCCACCGTCTACAACTAGCGTACCTCCAAACGAACCGCTGCCACCGCCGAAGAAAGACTCAAAGATGTCGAACGGATTGTGTGATCCACCGCCTCCACCCATCCCTTCTTTGAGAGCGTCTTCTCCATATTGGTCATACAAATCACGCTTCTCGGGATCGCTCAACACCTCGTAAGCCTGAGCGAGCTCCTTGAACTGCACACACGAGGACACCCGTTAACTCAGCGAAAACACGCATCATGCGAGGGCCCGACAACATTCCCGGTTCGGCCGAACCAGCATATATATCACCTTCGCGGCACATTTTACGTCAGACCAAAAATAGCTCCCCGCAGTCAATTGAACGGCAAAGGCGAAAGCCGAGGAACACCGCACGCACAAACAGGCAACGATCCACTCCACACCATCGCCTGTCGCGTAATTTCGGAAACCTTTCGACACAACAAGCACGGGATCGCAACATGTCCCACTCATGAGCCCGCACCACGCAAACCCACGGACCTAACTCAATCCAATTCCGAATGGCGCACAACCCTACCTTCTCCGGATCCCCACCCTTGTCGGGATGGTTCTTAATTGCCGCCTTCCTGTACGCCTTCTTCAGCTCATCCTGCGACGCGGTCTTCGAGACCCCGAGAACATCATAATACTTGGAGTTGTCGCTCTTCTTCGATGGCATGCGCCCGAACATGGCTGCCAACCGCGCCTGCCGACGAAAAACGGAGCGAGGAGGCGATCACTCCAGCAATCGGAGTCGCAGATGCACCACAACGTACGGCTCCTCCACCACCACGCGACGCAGCGTCGTCGAGCAACAGCGAGGGCCGGGCAAAATCACGCGGTCGGAATGCGTCCGAACCAGCGATCCGACTGCTGCAGCGTCCGATTGTTGCAAGCGAGGCCGACACTGTCGAGCGGACAGGCGAGTCCCAGCAGTACTAATTTCGGAAGCGGGGCTGGTGCGGGGAGACAGCGGGGGCAAGGCAAGGCGCCTTCAGCAACCCTAACCAAGTGAAACAGGATGCAGGCAGGGAGGCAGGGAGCTCAATTTGTCATGGATCGGTATTTGGGTCATTCCGTTCCTTCGTTTTCCTTCCGACGGACTTCCAGCACCTTCTATGGGTCCGCGGTCATCCTCCCCTGCGTCCGCTTGAAAAGGTTGTATCAAAAAGCCCAGTCCATTTCACCGGCAGGAAAGGGCGGGTCACCCGCGGTCAAGACCGGGGAACTGGAGGTTTAGGGCACCGCTAYATTTGGGTCGAATTTCGCACCTCAGGTTCATGGAAATGGTGCACAAGTAGCTGCTGGTCGGTACCAGCTCGGGCAATTCGTTCGTGGTTTTGGTAGGGTTTTGACATAAAGAGGTTCAATTTGAGGGGTAAGGTACACTGAATAGTGAAATTAGGTTGACATTACAATTAGGTTGACATTATAATTAGGTTGCCTTATCCAAGAAAGTTATTGTACAAGCCATCGAATTCACCAAGTATTTCTACAAATACTTTCATATGTACGCATGGAGGTTCATGAGTTCCAACTACAGCAAGAAATAATTCAAAAGTAGTGCATTCTTATACAATAACGATAAATATTTATATAGTGTGGAAGGTCAAGAAATTAGTGAGGGGCAACCTAATTGCTCTATTTAGTGTAGGTGAATCCAATAGTAACTGTTGACCTAATACCACTCAAACTATTGAGCCATGTGTCAAACTATTAAGCCATGTGTCGATGTCAAAGTCAAAATGAAAGTAGAAGTATTTTTTATTAAATTTTAAACCAAAAATAACTCAAAAATTCATAACTTCCACTATGTAGGTCGGAATGCTTAAAAACCAAGCCCATGCATCCCTCCTCTCCTAAGACTTTTCAACAATATCAAGTATGGAATGGGGGGGACTCGATCCGGGAGATCTCAACGTAACGTAACAAAACAGAATAAAATAAAATAAAACAAAGAACCTATCTTGATGTATACTAGTGTGTCTTATGTTGTTTTCTTAGTCAAAAATGAAAGTAAAAGTATTTTTCTAATTTTTTAGAACTAGAAATAACTCAAAAATCTATAACTTTTACACCATAGGTCGGAATGCCACAAAATGAAGCCCGTGCACCTTTCCTCATTGAGTGCTTTCCAACATTACCAAGCTTGCCACCGGGGAACGCATAGTCCGGGAGATCTCAACGTAACAAATAAACAAATCAAAACAAACAATCAAACGAAAAGCCTAATTTAAAAAGTGGATGTAGGGATGTCATTGAGAATCTATGACAATAATATTTGCCTTCACTTCACAATAACTTCATAAGTGAAGTTAAGGCATGTCCTATTGTCATAGATCTATATTCTAAAATCATCGAGGGTCAGTGGTTGTTATTGGGTATACCTTCTTTAATATGTGATTGATTGATTAGCTTGGTGTTGTGCATTCAAGAAAGGTCAAGGGGAGCTAAGTATACACTCATTGCTTTATACAATGGGATATACGATTCTTCTAAGCAGTCATCCCCTTCTTCAAACATCTTTAGTGTGGACAAAGAATTATTTTTGGCAAGTTACATGGTTGTTACCTTAGAAGACTTCACAAGAACTAAAGACTTTTGGAGGTGTTGCGTCAATCRTAAGCAAGAGTTTGCCGATGTAATCTTGAATTGCAATGAGTATATCCCCTATACAATACGTGAGTGGRCCTACAAGACATGATGATGGTAGATAGGGTTTGTAGRTAATTGCCAAAAATTTGTTTCCTCTATGACACCAGAGAACAAGTTCTCATAGTCAAGCTTTGTTAAGGTAGATGCACTCATTGCCAACCATGTCACAAATTAACGCCCTATGATAAAGTTACACAACATGTAATAGAGCTGCATTTCTGCTCTTGATTCCGTTTCTAATACGTCCTTTCATGTTTGTTTCGTTGTAATGGTTCAATTTCAGGCCATATAGTGGTGTTTTCGGTTGATGAGTTGAGGTATGATACAATGCTTGGTGTTGGTCATGAGACTACTTATTTATAGTTTGTTCTTATTTTCATAGACTAATAAAGAGATCTAGGGCTTCGTTAGAGAAGAGATCATTAATATATGGTCTGCAAGGTTTGAAAATAGTTGGAAATAGAAGTAGGCAAATCAATCCTTCAAGCTCTTAGGAACTTGTCTAACTATTGACATTGAGAAAAAATGAACTCCARYAGATCGTCYACCAAGTAAGCAACAATAATWATAAAATAAGTAAGCCTYTTCTAATAATCTAAGAAATAATTTTTGGATCGTGCACCAAATAAGCAACAATAACAATAAAATAAGTAAACCTCTTCTAATCATCTAAGGAATAATTTTTGGATGAGTGGTATCCATAGGAAAAGACAACTAAAAACATTGGAGCAGTTGGAGAAGGCAATATACATGGTTTAAAATAGTATTTGAGCTCTTTTTTGTTTTGAGATATAGCTTAGATCCTTATATTGTGGTAGAAAGTAGTTTTAGATTTGCAAACACCTCTTGAAAGACTTTGACTGCAATTAGTGTTATAGATGAACAACATTGAATATGGAAGTTAACTATTCATGYTGTGTTTGCATGAGTTTTAATTGCAATCACTACTAAGAATTTATTTTGTTGTTTTGGTTGTATTGATCCGGTCACTATTCTGTTGATTTTAATAAAAATCTATTAAAGTCAACAAATTTTTGTCAAAATCAGCAAAAAAGTGATCGGATCAATGCAACCAAAACAACCAAAAAATTGTTTTGTTTGTTCCAGTTATTGTGATGAAAGCACGTATAGATTGAAAACATTGACACTGTATTGGAAGACATCAAGAAATCGTGCCTCATGAGTGTTATTCAAAGAAGTAGTCCAAATGTCAATGTAGAGAAATCTCATGTTTGAAGCACTAGATTTGTAATAGCTTCACTAGCCATGGTCATTAGATGTGGCATGATGTATACAAAAACCAGCTTAATAAATAAGTTTAAGATTCTAGAAGTGGTAGTCCACCATGGCTTAGCCATTGAAGCTACTGGTTTGGAAGAGAATATTGTTATGGTTGCACCCACTAKAGACRACAAAAATATTTTGTTTGCAATGMTTCTTTGCTATGTTGCTTGTGTGTATGCTTTCACATTTTTGAAAGCAAATGGTGCACCATTGACAAGTGCCATCCTCTTCCTAACAAATAGTTCAACGACACTATTGTCTCAACAATTGACATAGCATGATACTCATTTTCATTGGTGCTTTAGATTACCCACCAAATTCATGTTCTATTTGTTGGCCCAAGTTAGTCCCTCCATCTTAGTTGCATGTATCATTGTTCACTCCATTTGCTACACTTTTTTTTATCGTCCTTTTATGTATGAAATTTTAGAACATTAGCCTTCTAGTTCTCTAGTAACTAATCCTCTCTAAGTAACTATATTCTATAACTTGTTTTGATTCAACATTTTGTGTGCTTAGACATTACGTTTTACTACTATGACAAGATATGTGCATACTATTCGAGTATGAACGGTAAACTATGTACATATTGTATATGCAATTTGTGTTTACTGTTCATGGGCAATGGAAATTGTGTTCATAAAGAATGTGCTTTCATAAGCACATTTATTTCCAAAGCATTCACTCCATCATCCATTCAAGAGAGTCTTTYGTAGCAACAACTTAATACTTGAATCAATGCTTGGGCCTCTTTTGATCATCACTTGAAAGCCCTAGCTATGCCATCATTGGTATTGAGAACACTGAAGTCTATCAAGAAAGCAACACTTTCACTACAACAAAACATGGTAAAAAAAACCGCACTCAAAAATGAGTGCGGTTGTTTTTGCCACATTAGATTGCATGCGCATGTAGTGGGCTTGAAGCTTCTTTTGCAATTTCTGATTGCAATTTTTTAACATTTCAGGGCTTGTGATATATTGTTGGTAAGGTCTTGAAAATACCTTTCCAATGATATATCACACAAATTAAAATTCTAGAAATTGCAGTCAGAAATTGCAAAAGAAGCTAATTGTGTGCATAATGGGCAAGCAACCAAACGTGGCAAAATGAAGCGAAGTTGATTTTGAGTGCAATTTTTTTTACCATGTTTTGTTATAGTGTTCTATCTTCATGCAACAGATGATTCTAGACCACACATTCTTATGCTTATTAAGTGCTTGCCCAAATTTTAGATCGTCTYTGGCATACTCCATGTGCAACCAAAAGTTGGTTCAACGCATTTGCACAATTAATTAGCGGGATCATTGAAATTGTGAGCTCTCTCCATCCCTACCATGTCTTTGATTATACTTTAAAAGTTTCAAATCTATCAAAGTATAACAAATAGTCGGGGTTGTACTTTCATATTAAGGTAAAAATATCTTGTGTGGTTCCCATGCTTCAACCACAATCTATAAAGTCTAAAARTAAAGAGACCTTTAACTCTAAAACAAGCCTCCACTACAAAGACAACTTCATTGGAAAAAAATCTTTGTAATTGGTAGAAATTTCCAAAGTGTGTTTATTTGCCCACARTTCTTATCTTCTATTGACGTGTATGTATGTAAAGTTCACGAAGGCAATTTTGGGCCTTATCTTAACAAATACTATAGGTAGACAATTCTGTCAATTTGTTCGTTAGATATCTTCCATCTTTAGATCATGTTGATAAAAAGTGAGGGTATTGTGAACTAAGCAAACATGTTCTCATAGTAGTCGTCATTTACAAAGTGCAAAACTTGCACAAGACTATCAAAAAGGTTGGTTTACTTTTTCCATTATGAATAAAATCGTGGGCATGGAGGTCTTTAACCTTGTTGTGTCCACTTGAAGAGACCGAGAATACCCAGCCTAGGCAATCAATACCATGAGCATAATCACATAACACAAGTATACGCGCAGTTGCCTTCTCGATTGTCAGGAATCACCTTAACTTGCATGCCCTACAATCTTGGACCAAGGGCATGTTCATAGTCTATATATTACAACAAATCTATCCACTCTCACTAATCTTTCACCCAAGCTACATCAAAGCAATTACAGTGCACAACAAATAGGGCACAAGTCAAGAAAGCTTCTCATGGGTGATTGCAAGAAAGACTAGTACTATTTTGCGTCACAATTGGAATGACGGAGTTGTCATGTGCTATAACTTTTGAAGCATGAATCCAATTAATGTGAAAATTTTTATTGAAGATGGATAACTTGATTGTAATCAGATCCCTTATTTTTCAGAATTTTTTAAAAATCATTTTGTATTTAAATTTGAATTTAGCTAATTTGTCATACTTTGCCGTTTAGGAGGTTTTAGTACTGGGGAGTATAAAAAACTAATGATCTAGAGCTGAAATTTTTGTGGTCTATTCCTACACTAGGAATGCATGAATCCACCGAAGGAAATTTACAAAAACATTATTTTATGTCCTCTACGTTCATGCAAACAGGTCTCCCTAGCGCGCACAGTTTTGAACATTGAAAATAGTTTGAAGATCATTCTTTTGGTACAATATCTTCACCAAGAAGTCTTTCCAAATGGACAATTTTAGTTTCTTTGGATTTTTTTTTCCTATTTTTGACAAATTAAAACGTCAAAACACCAATTTTCATGAAATTTTGCACTCTTCTAGTTCTCCTACTTAGAAAATTTTTCTACATTTTTCCTTCCTAGGGTACCTTCTTCTTAAAGGTGTATACAATAAACATATTTTTTTATATTTTTTTAAAATTGTTTTTCTAATTATAGAGTACTCCCGAAAAAATTATGAATACTGTAGAAAACGCTACAAAAACCGGTCAGTCTTTCTTGCTATCACCCTCATGCAACGGGTGCACGACAATGATCCAAGCAAAAGCACCGACTTTATCTAGTTGAAAAGAATCCACAATTTAGAGTATTAGTACCTTTTGCCATCATCACCGACAATAGGCATATAGTGTGAAATGCATTTGTGAACAACTTTATGGCCACAAAATCTAGCCAATGCATTGTACTTTGGTTCCCAAGAAATGCTTTACAAGTGTGCGTGTTGTTGCCCCTAACGTTAATATATCAATTACTACAATACATACATATTGGTTTCCACATCCCCTAATAAATAAAACTTTGAGTGGAATCAGAATTACCAGAACTAGAATCCCTAATATGATGCCAATAATTTGCAATTGATGTTAATGTAGACCTAAACCAATTGTACACCGCTACTTGAGTGCCCATCGTGCTCTAAAAGGGCAACAATAGCCTCACTCTTTAGCTAGTGCAAAAATTAGGTCACAATTGTTGATGCATAGTCTGTTCTACCTTAGATACATGTTTGGTATTCATGATGTAGTTTGTCGAATTTGCCTCCAAGTTGTTATATTTTTAGGGGTGCAAAGCTGGAAGCCGTTGCTACATACATTGCACCTGATTTTGTACCAAAAGGATTTCAAGTTCTCCATTGTAGGGGCTTCAATGGAAACAAAAACAWAAAGTCTACATGTTGGCGACTCATCGTTGTTGATCATCTAAAATATTCAGAGCCCTTTTATTGTAGCTTGTCTGTAGTCCTACGTTGTAAATACTACATATTTTTCTTTTTGAGCATGGAACTAGGGATGTTCAATCCAAGGAGTATTTTTTTATTGCACCAATCTCAAATGTGTGCACTGGACAAAAAATGTGAGTTTTAAAATTTGCTAAGACATTGTAAATGATACTTTTACAGTGATYGCTAAGACTGGCGCCTAGGTCCTCACTAGAAGAAACACATTGTTTGTTTAATGCATTTTTGTGACATCCAATTGCTTTTATGCTACGTTTGATGTTACAACTAACGTCTTGACGTAGTGTCTAATGTCATTGGCAATGTAAAAAGAGCTGGATGCCACCAAAAAATGCGTAAAAAAACATGGAGGGGTTCTAATGTCCTATTGCATTCTCCGCACATGAACTTCCCAACACCAATGTTAATCTAGTCAAAAGACTTCAAGTACCAAGCATGATAGTCTAGTAAGATGAGCTCAAGCTCTTTTAAGCAAGYATGGTATACTTTGCACTTATCCATGACCTCTTCAAGCACCAAAAAYGAATGCAAATCACAACCAAGCACTTCAACAACGTAGGAGGTAGTATTACAATGGGTCCAAATCCACTTTGGAGGGAAGCAATTCTTCTACTTCAATCGTTTTTTGAGATGTTGTGCCTATCGTGTTGCCAAATGCATCTTTGAACCAACATTTTGTTGTCACTGCCACAAAGTTGGCGAACTTGATAATGTGCACACAATATATTTTTTAAAATTGAACAACTCCATCTTACTCTAGATATTAAGATTGTGTTGATTATTTCAAAACAAAAAAGTTCATTCAATATCTTTGGTAAACTCCAAATGCAAGCAAAGGTCAACTAATGTGACACCCTTGCAACAATCCATTGCCCGTTCAAATTTATTGATAAAGTTTTCATTATGCAAATTGAATGAGTTAACCTTCCTTGAGATGACTATGTGTTGTAAAAAATGCAAAATCAAACTATAAGGGAAAAGCCTTGAATAGTTGGAACCTTGAAGCACAAGAACGAAGAGAATTTTATATTAGAAGACCCTTAGCAATAACAAAATATAGAAAGAATAGTGCTATCACAATAGCAAATTTAGAAAAATGGTCTTCCAAACATCTTTCTAAAGAATCCCTAATCTTGTGAAGGCATTAGGCAAACTCARTTTCTAATTTGTTTATACATGGTGGAAAATGTGTGGCCTCCAAGGTGTAGACTATATGCACAATGTACAATCTCATACTATGCACAAGTGGCTCACTAATTTACAATAAATRAAATACTAAATTAATACAAAAAACCCCTATGTTTCTTTTGGGTGGTTACAAGAATGGCTTGCCCTTTTTTTTTTGTCTAGTTTGGAATAGTACCCATTTTTTTTCTTGGGAGCACTTTGTAATTAGAAGAACGATTTTCCAAAGATGTGAAAATATGATTAATGTTTATACCTTCAAAAAGAAGATACCATGGTAAGGAAAAGCATAGAAAAATTCTCTAAGTGGGTACAAGCATGCTTGGGGTACCCCACTCAGGAACCGAGGAACAGGAATGAAATAATTTTCAGGAATCCTATTTTACAAATAAAAATGAGAGTAAATTTAAAAAAACATTAGTTATTGTTAGAACACATATATTCAAATCATTTTCATGAATCAAAACTCATGAAATCATTAATTTTTTATTGTCATATTTATTAGGATTTAGCAGCTGATATCATGTCAATACAAAATATATATGTACATATAAGAATTTTACTATGATTTCTTGCCTATTCACTAGTTAACAACTCACTTTTCAAGATTCAAATATGAAATCCGCAAGAATATTCAATTTTGAATTCCTTTTAGACGTAGCCCCTCCTTGTGCTGTTTTAGATGATTTGAAAAATAATAAAAATATAGTTAAATATTCCATACAAGTTATAAATGACTACAATTGGTTATCAAAATATCACAAATCAATGAAGTGATTTGAAAATACTTTCTACTAAATATTTATATTCCTTTTTGATTCCTGAATGAAAAATGGACAATGTGACAGAGTCTTGAATGAAGCTACAGGAATCAAATTAACAACATTAATCTATTCATGGCAATTTTTTTTGGATGATTCCATATTGTATTCTATACGAAGCAAGAAAATTTGAATTAAAATCATAATTTTTCTACAAGATTTGAAACATAATCTACATTAAAGAAATGGATTTCAGTAAAATATATTGTGTGAAGCCAATTGTGGGGTACCCCAAACATGCTTGTACCCAAGTAGGAGAACTAGAAAAGTGCAAAATCACATGAAAATAGGTGCTTTAACTATAGTTTCTCATTTTAATTTGTAAAAAGAGGAAAAGGAATTTTTAAAAAAAACTAAAAATTGACCATTTGGGAAGACTTTGTAGAGTGAAGAGATTTCACCAAAAGAATGATCTTGTAACCATTTTCAATAATTTAGAATTGCGCATACAAAGAAGCCCTATTTGCATGAATGTAGAAGACATAAAATAATGTCTTTTTAAGTTTTTTTTAGTGGAAACATACCTTTCTAAAGTGGAAATAGCCTACACAATACTAAGAAGCCTTAGACTGCAAATTGCGACAAATTAGCTAAATTGAAATTTAATTAGAAAATGTTTTTTGGATATTTTTGAAAAATAAGTGATATAATTACTATCAAGGTAGTCATCATCAATAAAAATTTGAAGTAAATTGGATTGATGCTCCAAAACTTATGAGAGATAGAAACTTTATTACTTCCAATGTCACGCCAAATAGGACAAGACCTTCTTGCAACCACCCTTTCAATACTTTTTCCAACACCTCTAATTTTTATAGATATTGTTTTTTTATATTATATTCCATCTATTTTTATTTAATTTTTAATTTTTACCTCACATTTATAAGTACATCCCTATATTTGTTCCCACGCTACTTCCAAGACCAATGAAGAGTGCTTTTAAGAAAATACTAATCAACAATTAAAACAAAAATGCTAGTTTTCAAAAATTGAAGCATTGGAAGGTTTTTCCCAATGCCTTGCAATGAATTGAGGTTTACAAGGAAATCAAGTATTACAATAGCAAAGATGATGCTTTCTAAGATAAAAAGGGCTTGAATTTAATTCAACAGAACATGTTCTTGTCTCCTTACCATGTATGTAGAATATTTGTTCTTCTTGTTACTATCCACTAAAAAGGTGCGAACTTGTCATTTCTTGAAAATCTAATCCATCCTCCTCAAAAAAAATGAGAGCCGTCAGATATTTTTACCCCCCACTTCTGATTGCTATGGATCTTGGAAAATAAAAAATATAGATTTGGATACAAATATAGGTCTGAGATACGAATACGGATATAGACAAGAGTACATACTAAATAAGTATTCAGATATCTTATATTGTTTGCAACTACCCATCTCCCTCAGAATTACAAACACAAGGAGGGGATAGTGGGTGGATAAAAAAAATTCATTTACAATTCAGAAAAAATGAAATAAAGTCTTTTGAGTGAATAAAGGGGGGTGCATTAATTGAAATGCACCTTAGACTCACTATCCACTCACAAGACAAGCTTCTTAGAAGCATGTTGTGACATTGAAAATTATTACTTTCTATTGATAATGAACATCTATTGAGGTGATTGTGTGAGAAAAATCACTCTACATGAGTTGCTTCTCAAATGATGAATCAATTTTTTTTGCTTTGGCTAGCTAAAACAACTTAACAAACTACAAGAGAAAAATGTCCATGGCCAAAAGAGTTTTGTTGGTTCTAGAGACCATAAAAAACTTCAATATCAAGATGATTATATACATTTGGGGGATTTCTTTGAGGTTAGGGACGCTTAACACTATGGTGGTGAAGTGCACCAATTAATAAGTATAGATAAATGGAGCAATGTGATTAGAAGAAATTTTGTTCTTCACCAAATTGGACAAAACTCTTTCTASTTTGGATTTTGTTCCTAATAATACCATTGTTTGGAATAAATTAGTGATTCCAACCATTTCATAACTTTCACTTGACTCATGATAGTTGACTCTTTGCCTCTTCTCTTCTCTTGGTGTAGTTTTCCACATGACTTCTCTCCTTGGTATCTATACTACAATTATTTACAATTTTATTATGGCATTTTTCTATCTTTTCATCTTTTCCAACATCCSATAGACTACTTCAAAAAACCAYGTATTGGSCAAAACTCTTGASAGATTGGTGCACTTCTCSACTATAGTGRCCMRTAATCCTTAAATAATGGTTTGGTAATTATGAAAGTCATCCTTTGGGATACTGTATGAATCATTGTGGATTATTATAATGCAAAAGCACTCACTAGAAGTTAAACTATTGTTGAAAACCTTTCTTTATTACAATAAATTTTAGAAGATGAATGGTTGTACTTTTGTTCTACAAAGTTGTCATTCATCGGACAAACAACCACATTGTCCTTTAACTCGTAAACGTCGAGGTAGACGTTTGGCTGTCAGATGAATGACGAGGAATTTTTGAGTCGAGGTAGACGTTTGGGTGTCAGATGAATGACGAGGAATTTTTGAGTCGAGGTAGACGTTTGGGTATCAGATGAATGACGAGGAATTTTTGAGTGTTAGACAGAAGTGCAATTCATCTTCGGAATTAGTGGTGAAATGGGGTGATCTTCTACAATACAATACTTTGACTTACAATGAGTGCTTTTGGATGTTTTTTATACCAATGATTTCCACGGTCACCAGTCCGTCCTTCACGTTAATGCACGGTTTTAGGGCAGTCCATTCTTACTGAGAATCCACTCATGATTGTGCACTAACAACTCAAACACGAAAATCCAAGGCCGCGTCCTACAACGGCCCTTTTCCCCTAATTGATACCCTCCGCGGCCTCCCCCGGACCGCAGGGTACACAGTTCCGGTATCCGGGAGCGTCCCTCTCAAAATCGGTCCAGAGCGGCAACCAAATGTGCCTTCATCACAGTTGCTGGGAGAGGCGCTCTTCCGGGACAGTATGGTTTGCAATGATGGTTGCTCCCAGGTGCTAGGGTTTGGGTTCCATCTCCTCTGGATGCGAGCTTGGTCGCGCGCACGCTCGAATTGAAAGCGCGCAATCGGATGCGCTCTCGCAGGATGGCCGCGCTTTCTGTTCCGGTTCTGGTTTGGATTCGGAAGTTTCGAAATGGTGGTTCCGCCATTTTCCTGCGTTCTGATTGACGCGGTATTCCGGCAATTGGTCTCGCTTTGTAGTTTCTTTTGAGATTTGTCGTTGGCGGTGGCAGTGGACATTTCGTTTTGGTTGATGTGAGGTTTTAGTGGAGGAAACGGGGTCTCCGGAGATGCGGAGCCTCCACCCGCATTGCGGGTCTGCCAAGACTTAGGGCAGACGCGGGATTGGGACTGGGACGCGGGATTAGGGCAGACGCAACTATGTCTCTGCTCAAGCTTTTGTTCGACCTGCCGGAGGCTGCAGGTGAATCTAATTTCACTATGGAGGAACAGGAGGAGTTGATGGCGTTCGAGCACAATCTGGATGAGCGTGGTCTGGGAGAGAATTTCGCACTTCCTCCCACTCATGACCAGTTTGACTTTCTGCCAGGGACTGAGGKTGCTGGTGCTCGGGATCCAGCAGCCGTGAACCTCTTGGATGGACCAATAGCAAATGGGGTTGAAAATGGGCAAGCATTTGGCAGCTCGACGATCGAGAATTGCACACACAATGTCATTGCCCCAGTGCATCAAGAACCTGCTTCGCTTGAAAAGAATGATGTATCCCAGAACACTCTGGAGCCTGAAAGCGCGCCAGCCGTCACGACCTCAGAGTCTGCTGTGGTTGCTGTTCCYGAAATTACTCAGAGTTTGCAGCCTGCTGGAGGTTCCATTCAGGCGGCCGCCCCATCCAAGAAGTACGATGTTAGCTCAAAGCACCAGGGATCTGGGAAGGCTGTATGGGTAAAGGTATGAACTCTATCTAAGAGCTTTTACATTCTGCAATTTCACTATTAGTGGGGACATGATATGACTCCCTGGCCACTACTATGGTTCTAACGGGGCGTAATCTTAACTTGGGAATATTATGTGGATGWGAACCCTCAATGCGGTCATTGGAGCCGATCGTAGAGTTTTTGTGGGGGTGTCCGCGTTCCTCGTCTTTATTTTGTGTCTAACTTCAAGGAAATTGGTCTTCAGAAGACTCACACAAACATTTGTTGTTGCAGTGGAGAGGAAAATGGCAGGCAGCCATCCAGGTTAGAGTGGAAGATTGTAGAGCAGCAACCGTGAAGGCCATGCCCACTTATGGGAAAAAGGATTGGACCCCTATATACGTGGTCGCTAACMGATCTTATATATGGATAGATGCACAGAACATTTGTGACATCAACCAWAAACCAGAGCCTCTGCTGTCAGGAACTCATGATGACTGGTTTCGTCTGGTGATAGACACAGGGGCACCAAGACGTCGTACATTTCTGGGCTTGGGGTGGGAGATGCTCGATATTAGTGATCGACTGCAYATAATGGTGAGATTCCTTTGCATTTATATTTCAAGTAGTTTACAAATTGACCAAGACATTATAGTTTGTTTTCTAACATCCGCTTTCCTGGAACAGGGCGTGATAGAAAGAGCACGAGATGTAAGTGTTTGGAAGGAGTTCTCGAGGGAGGCCAGTGAAGCTTCCAAATACTCGGAGTTGGGGACCTTGTTAGTTCGTATACATACTGTAAGTACGGCAGTCCCTGCGTGTATGTGGTCTAATGGTTTTGCTTGGACGTTTCGGTGGTTTCTACTATGCATCATTGAGTCAGCATATKTCGTAATATATTTCATTGTGTATTGGCAATGGCAATTGCTGCCCTCATAACAGTCATGTCCCATAGCTTTATGCTTCTTTTAGCCAGACCTTTGGTGTTGAGTGCAGTAGTTATAGCATGGAATAGGCTAGGAACAAGCGAACAAATGTGGGTTGCATGCCAACAACAGCCCCTGAACAAGAAGAGGTGTTGCGGATCGCCGTTTAAGGCAAATAGCAAGCCGTGATACGATTAGATATTCTATAAATTTATTGTTGATGTATAACCACTATCCATTGAAATTCGTTACTGTCCAGATGAACATTCCTGGATAGARAGGTTGTAATCCGCATGTTGCACTGTTCACCGCAATGTCCACGTTGTATCGTCCGTATTATCTCCCGTACAGATGTGGGACGCTTCCGTCATTTAAAATGGATTTGAYAAGAAATATTTCAGGCGTACCGATTTAGGAAGTTCACCGTTGACCTAGACTATTTTGTATGAGATTGTGCAAGGTGACTTCGTCTATTTCGTCTATTGCTTGTGCTATTGTTCCCATGAAATTCTGTAGGATGTGTTGTATGGCCGCTTGTCGGTGCTAGAGGAGGCAGTGGTTTAAGATAACTGATCCGCAAAAGATACATTCCCATTGGTGTTGTAATTTTATAGCTATCTGAAACTTTTTCACCACAATTTTTTGAACTTTTCTCGAACAACATGAAAAATCACTGCTGCATCGTTAACGTTGAGTTAATATCTCAATTATCATATGCAGGTGGTTGAACCAGTTTATGTTAGGCAATCTTGGGTCGAGAAACGCCTGACTGCGTGGACACAAGAATGCTTGAAAGCTGAAACAGCGGCAACTATTGAGAAACTGACAAAGGTTCGTGCTTAAAGATCCTTTTTCATTTCAAAGAAACTGATATCCTACGGTTATTGTTTAGTCGTCGTTGGTGACTTCCCTGTTTATCATCTCAGTGCATCCTGTAACCTTAAATGGATTGAAGGCTTGAGAATACTCATCGATGAAGATGAGAAGCTGAAATGGATCACCTGGTCTGCATGCTAGTCATGGTTTTCACTCCCATGAGGAAGATTTCGTTYAACTGTAATGACGATRTTCTYTGTATAGCGTCCAAATGCAACTCATAAGTAGACATTTTTGTGACGTGCTTGCTTTCTGAATACCTATGCATCACTTACCTTTGTGTTTTCTGTTGTCACAACTTTAGATTGCTCCCTATCTTAAATGTCGCTGGTAGTATGTTCCACGATTGACTCTTGGGCGTGCTGTCCAACAACCAGCTTCCGACAATTTCTGTGTCCTTCTACTGATTCTGCGGCTCTTTATGTTTGACAGGAATGTATTAGAGTTATCCTATGGGACAGGTTGTAATCCGCATGTTGCACTGTTCACCGCAATGTCCACGTTGTATCGTCCGTATTATCTCCCGTACAGATGTGGGACGCTTCCGTCATTTAAAATGGATTTGATAAGAAATATTTCAGGCGTACCGATTTAGGAAGTTCACCGTTGACCTAGACTATTTTGTATGAGATTGTGCAAGGTGACTTCGTCTATTTCGTCTATTGCTTGTGCTATTGTTCCCATGAAATTCTGTAGGATGTGTTGTATGGCCGCTTGTCGGTGCTAGAGGAGGCAGTGGTTTAAGATAACTGATCCGCAAAAGATACATTCCCATTGGTGTTGTAATTTTATAGCTATCTGAAACTTTTTCACCACAATTTTTTGAACTTTTCTCGAACAACATGAAAAATCACTGCTGCATCGTTAACGTTGAGTTAATATCTCAATTATCATATGCAGGTGGTTGAACCAGTTTATGTTAGGCAATCTTGGGTCGAGAAACGCCTGACTGCGTGGACACAAGAATGCTTGAAAGCTGAAACAGCGGCAACTATTGAGAAACTGACAAAGGTTCGTGCTTAAAGATCCTTTTTCATTTCAAAGAAACTGATATCCTACGGTTATTGTTTAGTCGTCGTTGGTGACTTCCCTGTTTATCATCTCAGTGCATCCTGTAACCTTAAATGGATTGAAGGCTTGAGAATACTCATCGATGAAGATGAGAAGCTGAAATGGATCACCTGGTCTGCATGCTAGTCATGGTTTTCACTCCCATGAGGAAGATTTCGTTTAACTGTAATGACGATATTCTTTGTATAGCGTCCAAATGCAACTCATAAGTAGACATTTTTGTGACGTGCTTGCTTTCTGAATACCTATGCATCACTTACCTTTGTGTTTTCTGTTGTCACAACTTTAGATTGCTCCCTATCTTAAATGTCGCTGGTATTATGTTCCACGATTGACTCTTGGGCGTGCTGTCCAAYAACCAGCTTCCGACAATTTCTGTGTCCTTCTACTGATTCTGCGGCTCTTTATGTTTGACA
Source organism: Pleurozium schreberi (assembly GCA_006891605.1). Lineage (NCBI taxonomy): Eukaryota > Viridiplantae > Streptophyta > Bryopsida > Hypnales > Hylocomiaceae > Pleurozium > Pleurozium schreberi. Next base: position 108,605 of record VACF01000924.1, on the reverse strand, counting down.
GGAATGTATTAGAGTTATCCTATGGGACGAGGCAGCTAGGCTTTGGGAGGCTCCTGAGCAACCGGTGCTTGACCCAAGTTGGGCAGAATGGAAAGGCCCAGCTTTTGATGAGCTCGTGGATCCTGAAAGTGACATTCTCTTGCCATCTGACAAACTATCCCGACCTTCTTCCTCTTCGTCTGTGACTCCGAAGGCAGAGAAAGAGGGAATTTCAGGATCTAAGCGTGGCCGCAAGCCCAAGGAGGGAAGTGACCGACCCGAGTCACTGGTTTCGGCTGCACGCGTGACTACCAGAAAGCAACTCAAAGCTGAGAAGCATAACGATGCAGGACCCTCATCGCCTGCTGCCACGGTTTGCACCTAATCCGCTTTAGTGCAGTTTGTTAAGGTTCACCTGATTATGGTTGAGTGAAAATCTCACTACTCTTACATTGCACTAGAGTTGTTCCAGAATTATTCAGCTTGCAAAGTTGCTACAAAGTAATCAAAATTCAATTTCTGGTTTCGATCACTTGTCCCGAATTTGCAAAATCTATGAAACTAATGCAATAGCAAATATGCGATGCAAACTCATTATTGCTGAATAATTAGAATGTGGTTCTGAGCACAGGAACATTGTCCAGCTGCATCAGAGCCTGTTGCTCATTGTTCTCAAACACTAGCTTTTTCTGTGGATGCTACAAAGTCAGAGTTTGCTGTTGATCACACCCTTGAAACCGAAGCTGTAGCCTCAAAACTGCAGTTGAAGGGCCAGGGAAGTGGTGTTAAGTTATCCCGAGATGGTCCTTTAAACTCTGCGTCAAAGACTTGGAAATGGAAGTTTAAATCAGATGCCTGGGGTTGCTCAGCATTTCTCAAAACTAAGAAGAGAAGRTGCCCTCGACAGGCATGCAAAGGCATATATTGTGAGAAACATCAGGGTTTGGCGGAAAACCGTTCAGTTGATCCTAATGTGGAGCCTAGTAATTTGTGCATGGCACGTTACTGGGTGGAAAATCGGCGTTGTGCAAATTCTGTTGTTGAGGGAAGCTATTTTTGTGTTATGCATGCTGATTGCCGCCCGCCTAAATCAGAGGATTCTGGAGTATTGAATGATACAAAAGATTATTTGAAGGAAGGGAATGATAAAGTTATGATGGCAAAGCATTTGCGGTGCACTGGTTTTACTGTACAGGATTCCCAACTTAAAGAAATGATGAAGGATGACCCAAACTATTTGACCAAGCATGTCGAGCAGAACCCAGATCAGGTAAGAGGTAAAACTTTGGCTACTACAGTTAATGATGATGATGCGGTGGTGAAGATTGAACAACTTGACTTTCAAGTATCCGGTCGGCCTAATGAGAAATATTTAAAGGGTGCATCTTCGAATGCCAATGGGAGCGCCAAAGCAATTGGCGGTTTGCGACATCCAATTAAGGACAAGAATTTGAGTAGATTTGTCGCTGATATGAGCGTGAAGGAGAGGAAGACCTTTCTCAAAGCCCATGATCAGCTCTGCAAGTACATGAATCAAGAATTGTCTACGAGCAAAGGTTTGTGTTTTGTCAACAAGAATTTGGCTAGCCAATGTGGAATTCTGCACCATGATATGTTCCATCTCGACAGAATTAGAGGGAGTAACTCGTCATTGCTTTTAAATGTCCTTGAATAATGCGTTAGTGGATGTCAGGATAGGAAGATGGCTTGGTGAATGAAATTAGTGAATTCTATAAAGTTGGAAATGGAACCCTGTGAAGAGGGTGATGGAGCCACAATTCTTTTATTCATGAACCATCTTTCTACTCCTAGAGGTGGTAGACGAAATCCACTGGTTATTAGTGAGGTGGAGCAAGCTGCTGGTTATTTTCTCAATCCACCAGTAAACGAATTCCMGACATTGAGACCTTGTACTGGGTGAAGCTGAGACATGGTCCAACCTCGCAACCTACCTTGACCAAGAATGTGTGCAGTTGCACTTTTTAGGTTTTCTGGTATGCTTTGTGTTAACTGACATGTTGATGTATGTTCTCAGGGGGAAGCGAAGAAGCACAGTGCACTAGGATGGTAGAATCTATCATGAATGAGGCTGCAAAAGACTTCTCTTTTGGAGAGATGCTKCTAAAAATACTTACAGCAGAAAAAGAGAGACTRGCAAACGTAGTCTTGGAAGAAGGTTCAACCTGCAGAAAGAGCTCTGGTTTTCAATGTGGAGGCACTCTGAAGTCAGACATGGAGACATTAACAAATGATATTAGTGTTGGGAAATCAGGATTGTCTCCCGCACAGGTTGGTTCATATCTTGTGAATCTCTCTGCAGGATCACTTAGTTGTTAGCTTACGCTTTTGTCACGTTCTTTCATGTTCTGTGGCTGGACTCTTTGAGACCCTTTTCGGATCATTCTGACGTTGTTGGGTGTATCTCTACACAGACGGAAGTTCAAGAAGCTGCCCCAGATACTAGGGACTTGTGCTGCTTGTGTGGTGAAAACTTTGAGCAGCTCTCTCTGCTTGGAAAGCATTGGAAAGAAGATCACAAGCAGGAGGCACAGCTGTTTGAAAAATGTCTGCTTTGTCGTATTTGTGATAAGGATGGTGCGATGTTCAGAAGAAAATTTGATGTAGTGCAACACTGGAAGGCTGCGCATCCTACGCTTCCCATGTCCTCGCCAGCTTGGTCAGTGTGTGTGATTTGTGATARACAGTGYTCCGACTTCGATCACCTATGGCTGCATGTGGAGGATCAGCACCATTGYCAGTGGAGCAGTGCTGACTTCGCACGACGAGTTGAGGCTATACTCCTGTCAAGCAAGAGACATAAATGTAGTTTTTGCAGTGAAAGTTTTACCACATCCTGGGAAGCTCAACAGCACAAGGACAATGTTCATAAAGATCAAGCGCTCCTGCATTCTGGTACCAAAAGGCATTGGAATGCAATGGACGGTGTGGTGACTGGAAACGATTCGAAGAGGGTTGACACGGACACGTATAAATACACCTGCCGGCACTGTTCGATGAGATTCCAACTCCTCCCTGACTTGGGACGCCATCATCAAGCTGCACATAAAGAGCAAGCAGATGGACGTGCAAAAGATCAGTCTCCTTCTGGTGGAATGCTTTCCATGCAAAGGAGTAATATGAAGCAAGAAGAAATGGGGGATGACTTGGATGGAGTCAAAGGAGCTGACAATGACGGTAATGTAAAGAAATGGAGGTATCGAGCAAGAACTAAAACCCAAAATCAGGTAGCGAGAGGGAGGTCTRTTCCTACGAAAAAACAATCAGGTGGAGCTGAGGCAATTTTGCAACGTATGAGAGCTGTGAAGCAGGTTCTGGAGGATCAGAAGACGAGAAGACCGCCACGCAAGAGGGATAGAAAAGCAGAAAGAGCACGAAGATTAGCAAGACTTGCAGTCAGCAGTAGTGCTGCGCCAGCCCCAATCGCAAACAGGTTGAAGTGCCGATTTTGTGGGTTAGATTTTGCTTTGCTGCCAGACCTGAGTAGACATCATCAAGCTGAGCACTCCGCCGTCAAGCAAGCATTCATAATCAATGGTCGTGGAGAGTGTCAAACGGGAGTTTATACCCTTACTAAAGATGGAATAATTGGGCCATTACAAGGCGAATTGCTGAATCGCCCTCCCAACTGCCAGGAATTGTTTGAGGTTGCCCGCAGTACTTGCTGTAAAGATTGGTTATTTAATGAACTGGGTAAGAGGTATGCGATATTGCCGCCAAGATTGTTTTTGCAGGCTGCGCATCTTTGTAGTGAAGCAAAATTAGAGATCCGTTGGCACCAAGACAATTATTTATGTCCGGATGGCTGCAAGAGTTATGGTGCATCACCCTCATTCCCAAGTTTGCCAATGGATCTAAGTCCATTTGCAAAGTCTCCCTCAAGTGTTTGTGCTGGTAATTCACTCTTAGTGGTTTTCATTTTTCGGTCTTTTCTGTCAATGAACGTGTCCCTACATTGTTATCASCAGGGCGTAAGTGTTAGAACTCTTTATTGTGGCCCATGTTTGAATGTGCATGTTATTTAATCAACTCTTCTTGAAAGCATCATATTTAGCTGTGAAGAGCTTTTTAATCCGTTTAGAGAGTTTGCGAATGTTGATGGTTGGAGCGCCTCACTTCATGCAAAATCCATAYTCTAATATTGTTTCATCTACTCTTGGAACCAGATGAGGCCAGTAAGAATCCTATTTGGAAGGGTGTGCTTCTATCGGAAGATTTAAGTAAGGGTTTGGAGAAAGTGCCTATTCGCTGTGTAATGGATGGAGATGCAATAGAGCCATGCTCGTGTTCAATGTGTACGGACGTTGGAAGCTCGACATCCCCAAGGGATAGTCAGCCCTGGAATAATTTTGTATATATAACTAATCGGCACCTTGACCCTTCTTTGGGGCTGGACACAAAGGTCTTTTTCCAAAACCCTTGTGCGGTTTTCCTCTGCATGTTTGTCAGGGACGATTATTCTCTAGAATTGGAGGATTTTGTAGTGTTTTTAACTGATGTGTTGGAAATTGTTTGGGCAGAGCTCTCAAGTGGGATGTTCGTGCACTGAAGAGAAGTGCTCAGCATCCATCTGTGATCATGTATCCATGTTTGACACTGACAATGCTGAAGCTTGCTCCATTGATGGAAGTTCTATCAGAGGCCGATTTCCTTATGATGCATTTGGTCGTATCATTATTGACGTGAGTTCCGTTTCTCTTGATGTTTCTTTCTTYCTTCGGTGTTATATTGCATTTCCCCTGCGCTGTTATGTTATGGTTATGTTCGTTCTGTATTCTTGCCTTGTTTTCCTTCTCAAATTTTTCGTGATTTTTTTGTTTGGGGCAGAGGGAGATTAATATTTTATCCGGGCTAGTGTTGGGCTATTACTTGTATGAGCCATTTAGAATCCAGAGAGTGCTTGCATTGCGGATACTGTTTAAGCCCTGACAGTGTATCTACAATGTAACTTGGTGCTGATTCACTGCGCATATTTTTGTGGACACTGATGMGCGTTGGTTGAACAGGTTGGGTACATGGTATACGAATGCAATTCTAGTTGTCAGTGTAAAGAATCTTGCCAAAATCGTGTACTACAGAAGGGWGTCCATTTGAAACTTGAAGTGTTCAAAAGCCGGCATAAGGTAATATTGCGCAAGCATTGGTTTGTAATTCGAGTTCAAACTTGGGTTTTGATAACGTGTTGAAGATTGTAGTCATTGTATAAACCAATGGAGGAATGAGGGTTTGCTGTCTCGTCCTGGGGTTTGCTTGATGCAGGGATGGGGTGTGCGAGCAGCCGAGGCCATTTCACGTGGTGCTTTTGTGTGCGAGTATATAGGAGAGATCCTGAATGATTCGGAAGCAAATGAAAGAGGAGAGAGGTAACAACGCCGTTGAACCTTGTGTTCATAGATGCGTTTCTGTGATACTCCTGTTAATTATTACCGTTGTGTTATTATTATCGATTTCTTCCTGGATAAGTGCAACTTGTACGTTTCACCATTTTGCTTTACTGTTTGCAACTTCCTGTGTTGTGGATACTACACAGTGCTATGTACTCGATCATTACATGTGGGTTTGGRTGGTTGTTTGCTATGAGTAGATTGTGGAGGTTCTGATTACTTTGTGCAACAGATACGATCAATTGGGCTGCAGTTATTTGTACAACATTGATGCACATCTGGACGTGATTGGTGCAAGATCTGTTTCGAAGCCTTATGTAATTGATGCAACCACATATGGAAATGTCGCTCGATTTATAAATCATAGGTGAGGTTCAATGCCATTAGAAATATCGTGGATGGTAATCAATTTGTAATGAGTTCGATATAAATAACCCTCATGCTTGTTGCGTGGCAAAAATTATGTGTTCCAAACTACCCTGTGCTTGAATTTTACTTGACTTTATCTCCAATAGTAAAGATTTGTGACTGGTTTCCAGAAGTCATACGTTTGGAAACGTAAATTTCAAGAGTCTTCTTTTTTTGACACAGGTGTTGCAATTTCTCTTGAGATGCCAGTGTATAGAATGACTTGAATTTAATATCTTGTAAAATGATAGCAGAAATTCATGCATTGCAACTGTTATACAACAACTTTTTTAGGTTTGAGTATAGCTCCTGAATCTGCACATCATTCTGTGTTCGTGAGATTTCCTTCCTGTGGCCTATATTCTTCAGAACAGATTGTAATTAAAGGGATTACTGACATCTCATTTGAATGGCCCCTTTCTTCGTTCGAGTCACTGGGGATTCCATTACTCGAACTTTTTAATAATGTGTTGCGGTTTGTCAAATGCAGTTGTGATCCCAATTTGGTCAACTACGAGGTGCTCGTTGAAAGTATGGACTGTCAATTAGCTCACATTGGCTTTTTCGCCAAACGCGATGTAAGTCTTTTCCCATCCGTCAAAGCATACTAATCACATCATGGGAATTGTTGTAGCATTCAGGACTTGGTCATGTCATAGGACAGGACCTGTGGGTGTCGAAATTGATGATCACCCCAAAGGAATTACTGTTGGTTCAGTGTCCCATAAGGCATCATCCGCTTGGGGTGGCCATCAATTTGGTCCATCCAAATTTGTTTGCATGATMATTCTGCTTTGCAAAAGTGCCTATAAGCAACTTTGCCCTGTTTTCARTTTTTTGCTTCAYCTTCCACTGTTCTGAGTAGTCGTCCTTGTTTGTTTGCTTAGATTGCCATTGGAGAGGAGCTTGCATACGACTATAGGTATAACTTGCTTCCTGGAAAGGGTTGCCCGTGTCATTGTGGGGCCTCAAACTGCCGTGGGAGGCTTTACTGAATTCAGCAGTTCCATCAGATTCATGAAAAGCTTCAGATTGATAGACGAGGATCTCTTGTCCTTCGGCAGAACTAGCGGTTTATGTAAGTGAAAAGAGGTCGAAAGGTTTTGCTGAGATTTGTTTTGTTTTGTCGTTTTTACAAATCTTCTCTTTTCACAAAATTGACACTTGTTTTGTTTATTAGAGTKGGAATTGCATTAAATATGGTTACAGTAGGCATGCAGGAGTTAATATGATTCGTACAATTATGTAAGAGAATAAATTAGTTTACATTTCTTATATAAACTTTAGACGTGACACTAATCATGATGTAGGTRTGATATCCGTGACTTTTGTTTGGCAGTCATCACTAAATTGTAAGTTGTATTTTATCACATTTCTACGTTTTTGGAATTTTTGAAGTACATGAAGGACCTTATAGTTTTTCAAAGCCTAGGGTTGATTCTAGGGACACCTATTTTCAACACTTTGAAAATTCACATTTTATTCACACCAAGTCCAGAAAATGTGTTCTAAGAGAATCTAAAATCCCTTTGGACTACCAACAAGACCCAACATTTTAGTTCAATAATAGGAAACATGCTCAAACCCTTTTTCAACACATTTAGGTGTTCTYACCTAAATGAGAAAGGGAAAGAATGAAACTTTGAAAATACTTTGGTCTTCTTTGCCTAGATGAAACCTTGTAATTATCAAATCTAATACAATGCTCAAATTTGTAAGTGAGAATGTTGTTAGCATTAGTTTTGGACATTCAAATCTTATGGCAACTACTCCAAACTTCCAAGCTTTCAATTGAAACTCAACATTTCAGCACATCAGTAATAAGTAATAAGTGATGTGAAATGATGCAGTGCCTTATGGGGTTAAAAGTTATCCTTTGTCTAAATGTCCACCTTGTGTTTTCACCCTCATTTCCTAAAACATGTATTTGAACATATAATGAAATATTTCATTAGCTTTTCAATTGCAATTTCTCTGCTACAAATCCAAGTCTTTTAACCCTGAAAGATTGTGGGGTCCTATGAAGATCATCATTGTTGAAATTGTATAGAAGATGTCTTCTTTCCACCCCTAATTCCAGTGATGAATCCTTGAAAATTTGTCCTACGTAGGAAAATGTGTTGTCATTCATCAGATAAGTTGAAGCTAAAACAACTTCAAAGTTTTTGAACCCAAATCAAGATCCAACTTCTTCTATATTTATTCATTAACAAATCCAACTATAAGATTCATTAGTAAACTTGTTAAAGTACATTTTCCTAAAATTTCAAAATAAGAAACCAATTACAAGATCATGCCTTTTGGATGTCAAAAGTATTTTCAACTCTTTTCAAATAGTTAGGTTTCATCTTTCAAACTTTTTAAAGAATAATGTGTATATCTTACATCTTGTTATTGCCTATAATATATTGAAGAAATTAGTTGGAAATACATATAATAAAGCTCTAACCAAAAATACTTCATATGCATRCTTAAAAAAAATAGTAAGTAGGAAAAGATAGAGTACAATTCAAATTATTACACTATTAAGAATTTAGTTATGGAATTGAAAATTGCCAATCCCAATGGTTGTAATATTATAATAAATTATCTATATCCAACAATTTGTTTCAAAAAAAATGATAATTGAGTTAAATAAAGGACTTCAAAGTTTCTTTTAGAATAGAGATTATGTAATTGCACACAACTTAATACTCTTGTCAGTCAAAAAACAATGATTGTAAAAGTTTTCCATATACATCATCTAGGAAAGCAATTTCAAATTTGACTTTTTCATAAAAGTCATGTTTTTGAGCTACTTGGGGAGCAATGAAAATCACATATACAAAAACTTTTTAACCAATGGAGTCAAAAGTTATGAAAATTGTTGTGCTTAAAAGCTATTCCTTGGGTACATGTTATGTGAAAAATCTTATAAAAGAATAATGAAAATTTCTGTTTGTAGTGCATGAGGTGCCCAAATTCCCAAAATAACCATGTGGACAAAAAAAATGCATTTTGGTCCTTTAGAGGTTAACCCTTAAAATTCTCAACCACTTTCAAGGGGTTTTGGATCCCGATTTTGTAAATTACAAAGAATTGAGGTCAAATGACAGTGAGTCACTTTTAGGCAAAATTAATTATAGGATCTCGTAAAAAATTAAGTTCTTATCATCTGGATTTCAATCCGACTCATAGATAGCAAGATTATAACATAAAAGTGAAGGTTATTTCAAGAAAATCCATGTCTTGGCATAACTAAAAGTGTGCTTTGATTGGCTTTAACCCCAAAATGACCCTTTAAGGACAGAATGTGTCCTTGACCAATTTTTAAAGTTAAACAAAACCTTACCAAATCACTATTTTTAGTAGTTTATATTTTTGAAAAATTCTTTCTCAAGTTTAGTTTTAGCTTCAAATATCTGATTTTGAAAATGATGGATTATGATTTTTCTATTCAAGATTTTGTGCATGGGTGTCCATTGCAATCTTGGTTTTTTGGAGTGTTGAGGGCTCTTGGGAATGAGCCTCAAATACACTAGATCTTTGAGAAAAAATCACATTAGAATTTCATTTAAAATAATTGTAGAGTAGATTTTGAGAAGCCATAAATTGATTGGGGTTATGCATGTTACTACTTTTAACCTCATATATGATATAAATGGAAGATTTGTCACAAATCTAGAGCCATAATTCAAGATCAAACACATTAGAGCAAAAGAACACAAGAAAATACACACAATGAGGAGGAAAAAAATTGAAAAACAATAGAAATCCAAGTGCAAGAAGTGTAATCTAGAGGTTGTTGCTAGACACAAACCAAAAAGCAATAAAAATCACATGCCTCCACCTCTTTGGGCAAATCTGCGTATACAATGACTCTTTGACTCTTTACCTTTAGAACACCCATGCTTTGAAATTTTTGTAAATTCAATAATGAATCTTCTTCTAAATCTGAATACACCACTTCATAGCTAACATTATTTTCTTGAGAATGAGCCCAAGAAGAAGTGATTGTTCACATTTTTAAGTCTAAAAATGATTGTTCTAAGACGGATCGACTATATTATGGTAGACGGAAATTTTAAGGGATAATCGAATCAATTAGTGGAACTAGACAACTAAGCATTTTTGGAGGCTAATAAATGACAATAAAAGATTATGCTTTGTTTTCACCTTGTATTTTTTCCGTTCACCTTTTAACTAAATGAATATGTAGACAAGAACTTATTCTTTTATACAACAACTGTAACCCTCAACACTCTAATCTCCAATTAAATCAACCATACAATTACAAAACAACACTTCCTCCATGCACAAATGATTGTCCACAATTTTGTTGGTATTTTTTTGAGCCAATTTCATTGATCATATTGTGAGAAACAAAATTAAAAAATATTCCAAATCTTATATTACTAGAATCAATGAAGAACATTGCAACCCGGCATTGCAATGATTGCATGTTTTCATTGCAACCTAAAAATAATTAGCTACAAGGAAGTATTTTTTGAACTAATCAAAACAACCTAAAAGGAACAAGACATTTAAAATTGACAATCATTTTGGGGAGGGATTAGATAACTAGATATGAAGGTCTAAAGATGAATTCATGTGCAAAATACAAATTGGCACTCAAAATAATATGATCCAAAAAATAGTATCAAATATGAAAAAATGCTTTATGACATCAAGACATTGAAGCATTCATATTATTTGCCTAAGAAATCAAATCTCAATATAAAGACATACTTCCCTTGCTACAAAGAGTAGTCATTTCTAAATGGGTTCCTTATGAACCGAAATACCTTAGGGAAGGGTGATTCTAAAATTGGTATTTACTGTTGTACTTAGAGCATAGATGCTCGTTACTAGCCTATCACACCTTGAGTTCATCTTCTAGAAAAAATTTTAGATATTGATGACCACTTTAAGTCAATGTAATGTTCATTAGTTGTATGAAAGTAAACATTGCAATTATAGCTTTATCATTGTTGATATTACATTATTTTTAATTATTTGGAAAAATAAAATTTCTTGCAAAAAAAATTTATAACAAAAAATCAATTATCTTCATTTACCTTATGCAAATATTTTCTCCAAGGGAGACATTTTCTGTAGTAGTAGAGCGGATTTTGTTTCCTCAATTCAAGATGATTGGACTAGGATTATAGGTTCCGTTAGGAATTGCATACAATTTTCATAAGTGTACAAATAGTTTCTAGGTAAAATCATTTAAGAAGAAAATTGAAAATTTTTTATATTAGTTAATGGTAGTAAAATTTAATGTGTGCTTGATATCAATAAACTTCAACCTTTTGTGTGATTTTATTGAAGAACCTTGATGGACTTTGGATAGAAAAATAATATGTCAGATTTCCATCCTAGTGCATTGAGCAAAAATTGAGTTATGATCATTTTATTATATTATTTTTAAAATTAAACTATAATAATCGCATTAGACCTACCATGGAAATTTATTAAAAGAATTTGAAAACTTTGATAATATAGATTGTAAAATTACATTGTAGTGTTTGAAATTAATCCCCAAATGCCCAAGGCACCAAATTTTGGTGCAAACAAAACTTTGAAGTTAAATAAAAGTATAAAACCTTCTTTGGTGATATTTTTATTAGCTCGTTTTTTTGAAAAATTATTTTTAAAGTCTAGTGTTTACATCAATATTGCAATTTTGAAAATGAATGATTGTGGTTTTTCTATTCAAGATTTATTGCACATGTGTTCATTGTGAACTTTGATTTCCTAGTGTTCATGGCTCTTACATATGTTCCATAAATATACTAGATCTTGGAGAAAAAATCATATTGGAAATTCATTTAGGAAAATTGTTTAGTAGATTTTGAGAAGGCATAAATTGATTGGGATTATGCATGTTATGCCCTTTAAGCTCATATTTTTTGGGGACCAGTTTTTTAGGTTTTACATGTCTTAAGAGAATTCAAAGACTTCAAATCCCTTTCATAGTTTTAACAACCTCATGATCAAACATTACAATCTTTCAATCCATAAGTGATATTATTGTGTTTTCTTTTTGCCTTGCTTTTTGCATGTGATGTCTAACATTTCTTGTTTGATTTGTATAGTTACAATCCAAAAAAAATCATAAAACTTATGAAAATGTTTTTTTTTGTTCAATTTAAAGAAAACTTCAAGAAGCTCATAAAAGGCCTTTGGCATTTAACCCCTAAAAGCCCAAGGGGTTTGGGCGAAACACACATATGTTATAAAATATAAGTTCTACAACTTTTTTGAAGTTTGCATCAAAAAAGATAATGTAAAGCACAAAAAGTAGAAAATATCCATGCGGTCAAAATTATATGAGAGTTTTAAGATCCTCTACAAATAAATTTTAAAGATATAACTTAAAAAATTCACCAAAAATACAATTTCTATCTTTAGCAGTTGAATTTTTTTTTTGATTGGTGAAAATTGTGGTTACTATTGATTTGTAGAAAAGTGCATAAGCTCTAGTAATGAGAACACCAACACTTTCTCCAAATANACAATTACAAAACAACACTTCCTCCATGCACAAATGATTGTCCACAATTTTGTTGGTATTTTTTTGAGCCAATTTCATTGATCATATTGTGAGAAACAAAATTAAAAAATATTCCAAATCTTATATTACTAGAATCAATGAAGAACATTGCAACCCGGCATTGCAATGATTGCATGTTTTCATTGCAACCTAAAAATAATTAGCTACAAGGAAGTATTTTTTGAACTAATCAAAACAACCTAAAAGGAACAAGACATTTAAAATTGACAATCATTTTGGGGAGGGATTAGATAACTAGATATGAAGGTCTAAAGATGAATTCATGTGCAAAATACAAATTGGCACTCAAAATAATATGATCCAAAAAATAGTATCAAATATGAAAAAATGCTTTATGACATCAAGACATTGAAGCATTCATATTATTTGCCTAAGAAATCAAATCTCAATATAAAGACATACTTCCCTTGCTACAAAGAGTAGTCATTTCTAAATGGGTTCCTTATGAACCGAAATACCTTAGGGAAGGGTGATTCTAAAATTGGTATTTACTGTTGTACTTAGAGCATAGATGCTCGTTACTAGCCTATCACACCTTGAGTTCATCTTCTAGAAAAAATTTTAGATATTGATGACCACTTTAAGTCAATGTAATGTTCATTAGTTGTATGAAAGTAAACATTGCAATTATAGCTTTATCATTGTTGATATTACATTATTTTTAATTATTTGGAAAAATAAAATTTCTTGCAAAAGCAATCTATAACAAAAAATCAATTATCTTCATTTACCTTATGCAAATATTTTCTCCAAGGGAGACATTTTCTCGAGTAGTAGAGCGGATTTTGTTTCCTCAATTCAAGATGATTGGACTAGGATTATAGGTTCCGTTAGGAATTGCATACAATTTTCATAAGTGTACAAATAGTTTCTAGGTAAAATCATTTAAGAAGAAAATTGAAAATTTTTTATATTAGTTAATGGTAGTAAAATTTAATGTGTGCTTGATATCAATAAACTTCAACCTTTTGTGTGATTTTATTGAAGAACCTTGATGGACTTTGGATAGAAAAATAATATGTCAGATTTCCATCCTAGTGCATTGAGCAAAAATTGAGTTATGATCATTTTATTATATTATTTTTAAAATTAAACTATAATAATCGCATTAGACCTACCATGGAAATTTATTAAAAGAATTTGAAAACTTTGATAATATAGATTGTAAAATTACATTGTAGTGTTTGAAATTAATCCCCAAATGCCCAAGGCACCAAATTTTGGTGCAAACAAAACTTTGAAGTTAAATAAAAGTATAAAACCTTCTTTGGTGATATTTTTATTAGCTCGTTTTTTTGAAAAATTATTTTTAAAGTCTAGTGTTTACATCAATATTGCAATTTTGAAAATGAATGATTGTGGTTTTTCTATTCAAGATTTATTGCACATGTGTTCATTGTGAACTTTGATTTCCTAGTGTTCATGGCTCTTACATATGTTCCATAAATATACTAGATCTTGGAGAAAAAATCATATTGGAAATTCATTTAGGAAAATTGTTTAGTAGATTTTGAGAAGGCATAAATTGATTGGGATTATGCATGTTATGCCCTTTAAGCTCATATTTTTGGGGGACCAATTTTTTAGGTTTGACATGTATTAAGAGAATTCAAAGACTTCAAATCCTTTTCATAGTTTTAACAACCTCATGATCAAACATTACAATCTTTCAATCCATAAGTGATATTATTGTGTTTTCTTTTTGCCTCGCTTTTTGCACGTGATGTCTAACATTTCTTGTTTGATTTGTATAGTTACAATCCAAAAAAAATCATAAAACTTATGAAAATGTTTTTTTTTTGTTCAATTTAAAGAAAACTTCAAGAAGCTCATAAAAGGCCTTTGGCATTTAACCCCTAAAAGCCCAAGGGGTTTGGGCGAAACACAAATATGTTATAAAATATAAGTTCTACAATTTTTTTGAAGTTTGCATCAAAAAAGATAATGTAAAGCACAAAAAGTAGAAAATATCCATGCAATCAAAATTATATGAGAGTTTTAAGATMCTCTCTAAATGAATTTTAAAGATATAACTTAAAAAATTCACCAAAAATACAATTTCTATCTTTAGCATTTGAATTTTTTTTTTGATTGTTGAAAGTTGTGGTTACTATTGATTTGTAGAAAAGTGCATAAGCTCTAGTAAGGAGAATACCAACACTTTCTCCAAATAAGGTAGAAGCACCTAAATGTGACACTTGTTTTAGATTTGCAGATCTTGAGGGTAGCTACAAAATAAAGTGATATGTGCTTGTTAGGAAATGGAACAGGAAATCAACAAAATTGGTTTTGTATTTTTCTCAGCTTGTATGAATATACTACAAATTTTTGAAAACAACTATGTAGATGCACCCATTGTGGACACTAGACTACAACCAAAGTGGATATGGAAACACCCAAATGCGACACACTCTAATCTTGGATCTCACACGGGTGATTGGTCACTTCTTGAAAAAGTGACAACTTCTTGGAACCCCACCTATCTACTTCGAGTCCATTTGTGCTTGGATTGGGTCCACTTGCGCTTGGATTTAGGTCCTTTTTTAGATGTTAGTAAATGGGTGGTATTAGTTTTAGGTATTGCTACCTTAGTAAGTTTTTCAACACTAGGCAAATTCTAAACACTTTGTGCTATTTCACTTATAATTTTTGTTTGACCGTAGAGATCTTAGCTCGGGGGGGGGGCACTGGCGAAAATCGTAGAAACTACGTGCGATAAAAAATAGGGTCCAATATATTCCTTGTAGGTAAATTTTGTAAAAATGTACATGTAATATACAATGCTAAAACATTGTAAAAAACGGTTATATGTAAAGTAGCATACTATATATTATCAAATTTTACCTTTATTTAAAAAATAACATGTCTTTTAATCAATTTTATAAGTTTTATATAGCCCCTGTTAAATAGGTGATTATCGCAGGTGTATGCCAAATATTACACTGAGTGCCCCCCCCCTCCCCCGAGGATCTTAGTTTGGGATATAAACATTGAAAGAGAGCTCAAAATTTGAAAAAAAAAAATTGAAAAAAAAAAAATTCCATCTGAAAATTCTGCTTGAAGTCGGGCAACGACCAAAAAATGGTTGCTAAGGCGTTTAAGGGTTAAGGGTTAAATGAAAAAAAAATCTTGAATAAATTGGATGCAAAGACTTTCAATTCTTTAAGAATGGAATTTTTTTTCTATAGATAAGGTTTTGAGGAACATTTGCATTCACGTCATACTACTTAAATACTTTCAAAATTTTAGGATTAAAAACTTTAATCATGGAGCGCACCRACGTCCAGGGACAATGAACAAATTGAAACTACATTATCATCCTTCTAATTGCTTGGATGAAAGTTCTTCTAATTTGTAGAGATACAAGATCAAGTTGTTCTATCTAAGGGTTAGATTTGGTGTTACTAGAGCACATACTTTTCTAAAATTACCAATGTGCAAGTATATCAAGTGGTTGACCAAGCCAAAATTACATTGACTTTAATTGGACTTGCCAAAATGAGGTCATAGATTTTAAAAACATAAAAATTTCAAAAAATCACCATGTCAAAAAGACCTCATTTCAAATCCATTCCAACAAATTTTACTCTAAAATTGATAATATTTTGCTTGTTATCAAAATTTGAAGGAATTTTGAAATTTTCCTTTCAAAATTTATAAAAAATATTGGTGATAGCATTGGTGAATCTAACCACACTAATGGTATCTACAATTGTTAATCTACAACTTTAATTTGTATATCAATTCCAAATTATGCTTCCAAATAGCACTTTATAATGATTTTTCTCAAGTTGTCAATTTTGGGGATGAATCATGACACTCTAGGGTTAAATAGATTTTACTACAAGATATCTATCCTACCCGCTTTTTTCTGGCCAATATAATGCTTGCTCCATGCATTTATTTAGAAGAAAAATATGGTCATGTGAAAGGGATGTTTGCTTATACCTTGTATCAAAATATACGTCAAAAATTTCAAAGTCCACTACAAATATAAGTTTAATCTTTACAAACTTTATTGGTCATGGTTCAAAAGAAAAATTTGTGTAGCTTTAATAAACCACTTTTTGAGTGGACCTTCCAAGGAAGAAAAATAGTGCCTAAGGTCTACCCTTAAATAAGTCCTCAACATTGAAGTGGCTACTCTTTGGAATAAAGAAATAGTTTGTAAAAAGTGGCATTTAAGTGGCTACTCTTTGTAGCAAGGGAAGTATGTCTTTGTATTGAAATTTGTGTAGCTTTAATAAACCACTTTTTGAGTGGACCTTCCAAGGTAGAAAAATAGTGCCTAAGGTCTACCCTTAAACATTTTTACACTAAGCCTTTGTCATTAGGTCTCCAAAAACTAAAAGCTTAGAAATTAACCCCTAAAGTCCCATTGTCCCTTTGAGGGACAAATTGGATTTTGGGCAGGTTCCTGTGACTTTGATTTTTTATGAATTTTTTTGAAACTTTCTCATGAGATAGAAAAAATGATTAGCTTTGTGGGAATGTAATTTTTATTTCAATTGATGCTCGGGAGCAAAAGTTATACCACAAAAACCTTAGAACTGAACTCGGCGGGCAACAAAAAAAATTTTGCAAAAATTCAAGATTAAATTTTTTTTTAAATTCCTAAAACCATATATTTTTGTCTACATGTGGAGCTTTGATTCATTCTATTTGGACTAGTAATGAGAAAGTTATGGACAATCTTGTTTTTTGGGCAATTTAAGCATCTTCTTAAAAGAAAACTTATAGGATTCATTTCTGAATGCAATTTTCACAATTTTTCAAAAAAGATTGTTGTACAAGGTGAAGTTTACTTTCTAGAACAATCTCACCATTGGGATTATTGTGTTTCAATCCCAGCTTAGAGCTATTAACCATTTAGTTTTTCTTCCAATCTTGGACCTACTTCTACTTAATAATTTTTAAAGATTGAAAATCAATTGTATGTTTTTTTAATTTTTTATTCTAGACTTTGAACTCAATTCTTCAATATAAAAAATTTTAAATTTAAAGTCTGTAGTGCAAAAAATTTCGACAAATGGCGGTCAAAATCATCTGAAATTGCAAGCTAGTGTTCGAAAAAGCTTTTTTTTTCAACTTTGAATGCTAATATCTTCCAATCTATATGGTTAAATGTCATAAACTTTTTGCCACATAATCTACGACAAGTGAAGTACAAGATCATACGGTTAGATTTTTATAAAAAGTTGTTTTTTGGGGGGGTGAATGCAACAAAAATGGCAATTTTCAATGTTTTTTGACAGAAAAATGGCCTTGGGACTTTAGGGGTTAATTGGCATGGTGTGTCAAGCACTCCATTTGTGTCTTGCAAGGAAATGTGGTGCACACAACACTATATTTTCATCAATTGAAGACAAATATTATTGAACATACAAGCTTCAATCCAATCAAAAACACATTCGAGTAAAGTGGTCATCATGGCGTTGCAGACTCAAACCTAAATGACCTTACTATAGTAAAATTTGTAGAAAAAAACATGATTGCTCAACAAAAATGTGGTGGAAGAATGCATTGACAATGTAAACAATTCATGACTAGTGAAAACCTAAGAAGTGATATCTTGAAAAAAAAATAGGATCACATCACTTGTTGAGGTTAAAAAAATTCAAACTCTAAAAATCTTGCATGACAAGGTTCAAAAATTACTTTTCTTTTCACTTTGATTACTCATATCTTACAATTTCCTAGGTCAAAGTTTTGGGAAAAAAATGTATACATTTTTATACAAGTCTAATGTCATACTTGCCTACAAACTTAAAATCCTCATAACTTTTATTTCATTAATCAAAATGGAATGATTCAAAGCTTTCCATGTATATATAAATCTAATGAACCAATTTCAAATTTTTTTTTTTTTGAAAGTGTTTTTTCGAGAAGTTTTTTGAGCTGCCCGAGTTGCCCACCAAATGTTGAAAATTACATATCATGCAATAACTTTTTAACCATGTAGTTAAAAGTTATGAAAATTGTTGCGCCTAAAAGCTACTCCTTGGGCACATGTGTGAAATTTTCAAAGAAAAAAAACAAAAATTCCATCCGTAGTGAGTTGCCCAAAATTGCTACGTTGCCAAGAAAACGATGTTTGGACCTTTAGGGGTTAAGTGATTGACTACCAGTGATTCTCCCATACTTCCTTTTCCTTTCAAGAAATTGGATGTTGTACACTAAATAGTGAAATTAGGTTGCTCCTTACTAATTTCTCAACATTCCACTCTATATAATTGTTTATGGTTATTGTACAAGAAATGCACTACCTTTGAATTCGTCAGTGGTGTAGTTCAAACTCATGAACCTCCATGTGTATTAATGAAAGTATTTGTAAAAAAAAATTGATGACCTTTGATGGTTTGTAGACTAACTTTCTTGGGGTAAGGCAACTTAATTTCACTATTTATTTAATGTAAGTTGATCACTCCCTTTTGACAAGTTGCAGCATGTGAAATGAAGCGTACTTTCCCCGCAAGTTGCACCAAATTTGTACGAAAAGTTGTAACGTCCAAAACATGCCGAAGGATCCGCCAATGGATGCGTGGGTCACTCACTCAGTGTGCCGCGTCTACATGAGCTCCACAGAAGTTGACCTCGTACGTCACCAAATGCCACCGCGAGTGAGCTTCCCGTCCAATCTCATGAGCGCCTTTACCACGGGAGGATTCATCTTTTCAAGATTCCTGCTTTCCATGATCCGATCATCGATCAATTCTCCCACCTGGCAACTTGCCCACCTCTTTTCTTCAGCAATAATTTGACTCCCCAAGTAGCAACCATAGCATGCACATGATGAACATTTCAAGTGGCGGAGGACGGAAGCTCTACTGGAGGTGGAAACGGAGGAAGCTAGTGTCGTCACTTTATTAGTAGTCTGAAAATTAAACAGAATCAGTTTCTGTTTCTTCTTTTTCTTTTGTTTCTTCTGTTAGTAGGTTGATGACAGTTTTATGTGTGAGTAAGATTTTGCAATCAATGCATATTAAGATGCCAAAAAATAAGTCTTCCATGTCGTTCCATTGGCACGATTTGGGGTGCTAGAAATTTGGCTCAAAAAAATGTAAAAAACTAGGAACTCTATAGACTTACGTCTCTCTATAGACTTTCATGTTTTGAAAAGTTTTTAAAAAACGAAATATTGCCAAATATTCCACGAAACTGACTTCAAAACTTTTCAAAATGAAGATTTTGCATGTCCCCACAAAACTCTTTTGTTACCTCAGAATTAAAGGCTCCCGATCTCCATCGATCCCCCCACTGACACCCCAGAGGGAGTAGTACGTTGACAGAAACTTCAGGGAATCRATTCCTCTTTTCAGCTGAAGGCGGTTTGGGTGGGACCCTGTCTTTTGGGCTTAACCAACTTTCGAATCCTCGCCATCAATCGCCATCGTTCATGAAAGGTCGGTGGCTGCTTTCCTCGATCTTCAACTTGAGACTCCGGCCTCTTCAAGTTGTGAAGAGGATTTGGGATCCACCCACTGTCACGGTCCCGCTGTACGTTCGCTGAATCTACTTATAAATATAACGCAGCAGTTCCAAGAAATCTTTGTGCTGCTAGCTTGAAGAGAATCCCTGCATGTATTCTCGTGCGAACAATCCTCATGTTACCCTCCATGAGATCGAGCGAGCGACGCTCTTTGGAACATTGACARAAATATTCGTCAAGCCTTGAATGCCATCAGAAATCTTAGAATTTAGGTTAGGAGGTGAGCTTCGTAGGAACCATGAGAGAGATCTGGACTTGTTGATCGCAGCATTCAAGCTTTGAATCCCGAAAGAAATCGTAGATACATGGCAGTAGGTGATGCCAAACCCGACCTACAGAAGAGAATGATTTCAGAACGCCATTCCGATTCTTTTGTGGCTTAGAAACCTCAATACTTCCGAAGAAGAAGTCTCGCATTGCGCCCAATGCGGTAGTAATTGCGAGGCCTGTCACCCGCTTGTCGATCCTAGAATGTGAATCCACCCTGTCGCATCCCTGCCAGACGACGCCCAGGATGCCCTCCACCATTTCCTTGTAATTTAGGAGGACGTGCGAGAGTTCTGCCTCACTTTAGAGTGTGAAGCGCTTGAATTCGTGATCAAAGCGACAGCCATGGCGCTCCCAAGCATTTTTTCATGCCGGAGCACCACTGCATCCCCGAGATGTAGCTTTCAATCCGATCCACCGAAGAAGCGCGGCGAATCCGTGATCCAGAAAGTGTTGTTACGAGACCGCACAGCGACACCAGCAGTCGTCACGGAGCCCATGGTGAAGATTGCGCCCCCAATGACGAGGACGCCAGCAGTCGTCACAGAGCCCGTGGTTCCGCTCCCAACGACACCCCCGACGCCCCCAGAGCGCGAATTGGATGCCCGTGGAACTGGATCTCGCGTGCAGGATATTGTGTCTGCAGTCTTGTCAGCCGCCGAAAGCTTCATCCCTTTGATCGAGCCTCGCGAACGCCCTTTCCGAACAAACGCACGTCTCCAACTCGATGGCAACTTCGCCCCTGTGGAAGAGAGTCCACCTCGCCGCGTACTAGCCGTCACAGGGCGCATCCCCAAGTGCTTGAACGGAGCCTATATTCGCAACGGCGGCAACCCACAGTTCGCTCCTTCAGGGGGGTACCACTACTTCGACGGTGACGGGATGCTGCATGTGGTGCGCATCAAGGACGGCGAAGCGACGCATTGCTGCCGCTTCACAAAGACGAATCGGTTTGAGTGTGAGAAGCGCGCGGGGAGGGCGGTGTTTACGAAGGCGTTGGGGGAGTTGCAAGGGTTGGGGGGAGTGGCGCGACTGGCGCTCTTTGCGTTGAGGGGAATGGCGGGCGTGGCGGANTGTTGATCGCAGCATTCAAGCTTTGAATCCCGAAAGAAATCGTAGATACATGGCAGTAGGTGATGCCAAACCCGACCTACAGAAGAGAATGATTTCAGAACGCCATTCCGATTCTTTTGTGGCTTAGAAACCTCAATACTTCCGAAGAAGAAGTCTCGCATTGCGCCCAATGCGGTAGTAATTGCGAGGCCTGTCACCCGCTTGTCGATCCTAGAATGTGAATCCACCCTGTCGCATCCCTGCCAGACGACGCCCAGGATGCCCTCCACCATTTCCTTGTAATTTAGGAGGACGTGCGAGAGTTCTGCCTCACTTTAGAGTGTGAAGCGCTTGAATTCGTGATCAAAGCGACAGCCATGGCGCTCCCAAGCATTTTTTCATGCCGGAGCACCACTGCATCCCCGAGATGTAGCTTTCAATCCGATCCACCGAAGAAGCGCGGCGAATCCGTGATCCAGAAAGTGTTGTTACGAGACCGCACAGCGACACCAGCAGTCGTCACGGAGCCCATGGTGAAGATTGCGCCCCCAATGACGAGGACGCCAGCAGTCGTCACAGAGCCCGTGGTTCCGCTCCCAACGACACCCCCGACGCCCCCAGAGCGCGAATTGGATGCCCGTGGAACTGGATCTCGCGTGCAGGATATTGTGTCTGCAGTCTTGTCAGCCGCCGAAAGCTTCATCCCTTTGATCGAGCCTCGCGAACGCCCTTTCCGAACAAACGCACGTCTCCAACTCGATGGCAACTTCGCCCCTGTGGAAGAGAGTCCACCTCGCCGCGTACTAGCCGTCACAGGGCGCATCCCCAAGTGCTTGAACGGAGCCTATATTCGCAACGGCGGCAACCCACAGTTCGCTCCTTCAGGGGGGTACCACTACTTCGACGGTGACGGGATGCTGCATGTGGTGCGCATCAAGGACGGCGAAGCGACGCATTGCTGCCGCTTCACAAAGACGAATCGGTTTGAGTGTGAGAAGCGCGCGGGGAGGGCGGTGTTTACGAAGGCGTTGGGGGAGTTGCAAGGGTTGGGGGGAGTGGCGCGACTGGCGCTCTTTGCGTTGAGGGGAATGGCGGGCGTGGCGGATGTGTCGAAGGGGATGGGCGCGGCGAATGCGGGAGTGGAGTTTTTTAATGGGATGGTGCTGGCGATGTCGGAGGATGATATGCCGTATGCGGTGCGGGTGACGGAGGATGGCGATTTGGAGACGCTCGGAAGGTATGTATCGTAGACATCATGCCAATGATCGGTCATGTATGAACTTTAGCACTGGTTTCTTTGTCTGTGGGTACTACTGAAACCTTACCTTTTGGGAATGCTAATGAAGTTGGGTCCCAGAAACAACAAGAAAATTAAGGTTTTGTTGAAAAAGTTGTGACCTTTCTCAATCTGAGTTCTCGGAGGTTTGTAGCTGTCATGAGAAACATCATTGCCGTTCACCGGACAGATCAATGGACAGGTCTGATTTTTCCTAGTAAGCCAAAATGAAACTGTTCGATGGAGTGCCTGGTGAGCTGTCCGGTTATTGCAAGTGTACTCGTGATATCCCCATTCCATTCTCAGTTCCGTTATATTGGCGGTGTTCCATGCGCCAGCTTCACGTGGAAATTAATCTGCGAATTCCATTTTATGAACTCGTCATGAATTTCGAATGATATTGCACACAATGCCATGTTTCCGTTGCATCGAGAGTGATTCGATTAGCAGGTTTTAGTGTGGATTCGAGGGATCGCATTCAGCAGAAAGGTTGTGAATTTTAAAATGTTTTTCAAATGGCAGAATGTGGCGCATGCGAAAGTATTGACCTCGCTAATATGCTTGAGAGTTAAGTGAGGGGTGTTCGGACCTTGTGATTCCTGCTGTAGAATTTGCATGCTTAATATCAAATGGGGGACCACGTGATTCTCGGTCCTTTCGTCGAAGAACTAGGCTCCTCGTGGTGGTTTGGAACACGATTGTGAAATTGAAGTCGTTTGCAGTCCACTTTTAAATTATACCCTTGAATGTGTGTTAAGGTTCCAAGAGAAAATCTATTACAATTAGCAGTAGATTACATCCTGGAATTTTGAACACAACCGAGATTTTTAAGCATGTATCAGGTCTTTGTCTTCCAGGGACGGAGTCTGTTTATTATTTGCCCCGTGAACTTGCCGCACTGGAAACTGAACATGGCGTTGCCTAATCGCAGGTACGATTTTGAAGGAGCGTTGAAGACGCCCATGACGGCCCACCCCAAAATTGATACGCAGAGCGGGGAAATGKTGGCCTTCAGCTACGATGTGCAGAAGCAACCGTATCTCACGTACTTCCGAGTGTCTCCCAACGGAGTGAAAGGGGCGGACGTGCCCATCACCTTGCCGGAGCCCAATCTAATGCACGACTTCGGCGTCACGGAAAACTATGCCATCTTCCCGGAGGGCCAAATCGTCTTCTGCTTACAGGTGGGTCGAAAAACATCGTATAAACCTATTTAGAATAATCACTAGGATTTCGATTCATATCTGAAGAACATAAAGTAACATTCTACGCTTTCAAATCGATTCTCCCAACGGTATCTCTGTGAGTTTTCTGGCACCAACGTGAAATCTCTCTGATGCCTGTGATTCTATCGTCAAGCACGGCGTGAATTGCGACACAAGTGAACCGTGGTGTTCTTCCTAACTTCCATAGATGACGATTTGCACTGGACATTGCCTGTGGAAGTCTTCAAAACCCTCCATTGATGGCTATTTTGGATTTTCCCTGTGCGAGATGAGTCCCTAATTCGCTTCCTTGTTTCATTCCCAGGAGCTCTTCTACGGCAAGTCCCCCATTGTGTGTGACGAGAAGAAGGTCCCTCGCTTTGGCGTTCTCCCCCGCAAGGCGCGCTCCGAGGCGCGCATGCGGTGGTTCGAGCTTCCCGACGCGACGTGCTTCCATTACGTGAACGCCTGGGAAGAAGGCGACGAGATTGTCCTCGTCGGCTCCGTGATGTCGCCGCTCGCCTTCGTCTTCGACCAACCTAGCGACCTCCAATGCCGAATCTGCCTCTTCCGATTGAACTTGCGCACGGGCAAAGCCTCCAAGCACCAACTCGCCGACGCCAATCTCGACGTGGGGCGATGCAACGGCCTCTACGCAGGTACCACAACATTCATGCATTCTTAACTTACATTCGCAAGTGTCACTCAGTCTCCAAAATTAGACGCACAAGTGAGGGTTTGTCTCCGGTTGTGGGTTTCCCATTTTCTGTTTCCCTTAAGTAGGGCTACCAATCCTGACAAAGTCTTCACTATTTCGTTTTTCAATGCAGTTTCTGAGTTCACAACAAATCACCCATAAAATTTCCATGAAACCCGGCTAGATTGAAGCTTCACATAGCAGCACAAATCATCTTATTGTCTGAACTCATTCTCATCTGTTTCCCGCTCCCCGAAATTGCCAAATTCTTTAGGTCGGAAGACGCGGTACGTGTACATGGCGATGTCGGGTCCGTGGCCGAGATACTCCGGCGTGGCGAAGGTGGATTTGGAGAACGGCGGGCTTGTGGGGTGGTGGAAGTGTCCTGCGGGGGGGTTCGTGAGTGAGCCCTGCTWTGTCCCRCAGAGCGAGGAGGTCGAAGACGACGGCTACGTGGTGACGCATTACCACAACGAGACGACGGGCGTGTCAGAGCTTCTGGTCATGGATGCACAGTCGCCCACGCTAGAGACCGTAGCCAGCATTCGCATGCCTTCGCGTGTGCCGTATGGCTTCCACGGCCTCTTCCTCACGGAAGCGCAGCTTGCGAGCCAGAGAATGGCACTCCCTTGAGCGTCGATCTCCTTCACCATTCGATCGCGTCACCACCACTCGTGGTGGTCATGCTCATTGTCACCATGATCTCTTGTCTTCTAATCTGCCACGAACTGCACGTACTTTGGATTCGGATGTGAAGAGAAGTCGATCTTCATATGCCGGAAACGAATTCGCAGAGAAGTATCAAAGTACAAAGATGTCTGCCTGGCGTCCTCCGAAATGCCTACGACATAGAGAAGTGATTGGTGTGGTTCAATGATTGAGGAGAATTGCCGGTTAGTGTATTGAGAACCCACACTATGAAAGTGAAAAAAAAATGGGCACATGGTTAAGGCCTGTCAAGGTTAGAAGATTAGTGGCTAATGGCAGCAAAGCTAAAAATAAGGGAGCTTAACACCTCCCTTCTGTATACTATTACTTGTAC
Source organism: Pleurozium schreberi (assembly GCA_006891605.1). NCBI lineage: Eukaryota > Viridiplantae > Streptophyta > Bryopsida > Hypnales > Hylocomiaceae > Pleurozium > Pleurozium schreberi. Next base: position 83,228 of record VACF01000924.1, on the reverse strand, counting down.
ACTATACATTCATTTCATAGAGTTCACTTGATGAGTACGCATTTGGAATCGTGTTTAAAACAACTATTATATTTGATTGGGATTAGGGACACCATAGCTCTTGCTTGGAACTTAGCTGTTATGAGTGGTATCCATCAAGTTATGAGAAGAGATTAGTTGTGGTCCTTTGTCCTCATTTGTGAGGGAATTTTGAAACATTAAAACTTACATAATTTGAATAGTTGAAACATGTCATGGTTATGAACTTTAGCATAAACTGTGGAACTTACTATGAATATTGCATGTAGAAGGTATTTCATGGTAATTTAAGATCTCCTTAAACCAAGAAGATTTTCCTAACAAGCATTATTGAGTGCTGGAGAGCTCTCATTTTTCTACGCACAGAAGACAATTTTACAGTAAAGTTGGGGGAAATCTAAAAAAGATATTTCATTATAATAATATTCAACCTGCACAAGTGTGACTTTGGTAAATTGGTCCCACTCACTATTGGGACCAATTAGTGTACTCGATAATGTTTAGTTGTTCGGAGCGAAGAGCTACAGACAAATCTTCATTCCCTGTTCGATCTTAGCACGTTGAAAAAAAAAATCGAATCCAAAACTATTTTCAAAACCTAAATCTACTCTTACTGCAACGTAACTTAATTCTAATCTAAATCTAATCTAAAACTAACCTAAAAGTACACGTGACAACATCAACCATGGGTGCAGATAAGATGTGGCAGTTGATCAACTTCTGGAACACTACATTGAAACAAAAAAAATTTACATCTGGATGTCATTGCCACTATCGCCAGACTCGGTGTCAAGTTAAAACATCTGACACTGCGTATGTAGCGAGTCAGAACTCTGTGACTAAGACTCAGAAGTTCGCTTTCATAGGCAATGGAGGGAGGGGCATAACCACGGTGAGACTTGCATAAATACACTCGCAGTAAGCAAAGACATACTACAATGCTACACCCTCGGAGCAACTATTGCAGGCACGGGAGTCCCTATTTGGATAAACACGGCATTTACAAGTATTTCATCGATGGAGGATGACGGACTGAAAATTGCTCCTTACGGACTGCTTCTTGTAATTAACAATGGGGAGATGATTGTAYGAGAAATGGATTATCATCTTTCCAAACTTTATCGAACAAATTCTTGGAAACGAATTGGACGAAGTAAACATCAATATTGGAGAGAATGATGTATGTGCAATGTACCTTCAGGAACCAAGTTACTCTGTATATATAAAGTTGAACATACACTTCAGTATTAATTAAAAGTAATTATGGATGACTGGCAGACCTGATGAGAGAACGCATAAGCCAAAGCTCGTTCTCTCTTCATAGCAGCCTCCTGCTTGTTCAGCATCTTCACTTGTTCCTCCTGCAGCGTCGTAGTGCTRTCATTCCAACCWCCATCCTGCCATTGTGTATACCCAAATTTCTCTTGTTTATAAGGATATTCACAGGCTGAAGTCCGAAAAATTTTGTGTTCATAAATGCTGGMTGACATCATTATTTTACATTGATTTTAAGCAATGTCGGAGAATCCATAAGCAATTCACACATACCAGGGATCTCCTTGGCCGAGACTCGAGCTGCCTCCGTTCCCATAACTGCCTCTGCACAGCCTGCCCTTCCTCTGACATGCGGACTCGTCTTGCCCTAACTCGAGCCTGCACTCGCACGAGAGCTTGCATGCAACGCAAAGTGATCGTAGCTTGACGACGGACTGTGTGACCGCGAACCAAGGCTTGTAAACGCACAAGGCCCTTCAACGCACGCAATGCTCTTCGAGCCTGAGTATGCCAACATCGACGGACAAGCAGTRAMACGAGTGAGTCCTTGATCAAGGATGATGAGTGTAGTATTGAATGATGAGCCTTGAGTAATGGAAATCATTGATGTACTCAATGATGAATCTCGAGTACTGGAAATCATTGCAGGAATTGCCTTGATGCTRGGCTTGCAACTCTTAAGATATTTTTTCATGCGAATTACATACTTCAGTAAGTGACCTAAGGTATTAATAAMTGATTGAGTGCGTAACGAATACCAGATATGCTCGAAATGCTGTCTGGATCTTGATGGCTGCCCAATCTTCTGGTGAGTGGTATGCTGACAGGGTAGTACTACGTCGTACTGGAGTCGAGTTGCGGTTGGTAGGAAGTTTTGAATCAGGGGTTTTGGATGATACATACTTCCTATTCTCTTCTTTCTTTGGAGTTGGAATTTCCTTTGTTTCCGTTGCTGATGGTTGATGTGATGACTTGCCAAAGCTCCATCTCCTCCTGTTTTTGGCCTTCGCCTGTCRAACCATGCACGATAATGTCAMAGTCCCTACAATAGAATCTTGTCACAGTCTAATCCCAATGCAAGGTTCACCAGATTCACATATACTAGAAATTAAAATTCTCAAGCCTCGAGTAAAAGATCTTACAGGAAMCTCGAGTGGTGGCAGGTCTCCAACGAGGTCTAAATCTTTTGGTGTAGTTTTGACGAAGTCCTTGTCTTTGGATGGAGAACGAAACGCTTTCTTWACAGCACTGAACCACGTGCCTTTCTTCCCCATGATGTTGTCTTCCTGTCGACCTACACAGCCAGGACAATCCCTTCAAGTTATTCCACCAACATCACAGGCATAATAGTTATATGCATTCATTACATGTTTTCGTGTCAAAGGTAGGGATAAGAAAATTACAATGATACTCTGAAGAGTCCATTAAGTTATAGTTATACAGATAAATAATCTGCTGAGTGAGGGGAACATTGTGGAAAATAGTACCTTCGATAGGCGAGCAAAATAGGCCTGCCTGAGCACCGGATGACGTGCTCTTCACGCTGTTTTTAACAAGCACTCGCCTTCTTCCAGAAACGGAGAAACTAATATCCCCTGTTCAATCATGTGCTTGCGATTGGTAAAGTCACACCCACAATGCACCTGTGTGAGGTCGGTAATACGTATGGTTGGCGGTAAGCCGAAAACCTCCAGCTGGAGAAGGCGCCCTTAGCACGAAGGCGCCTTGAAAAACACGAACATCGTCTWAAATGAGTTGCAAGATCCCCACAGCACAGCTSCCAGGTGTCAAAAAGAGAAATCAAACGCTCCTGCGGTCGTCGCGAAAAGTCGAGGTCGGCGAGCATACCAAGCTGAAAAGCCTTCCATGGACCCGGTAGAAGTCTTAAAAATGTCGAAGATGGACGTCACGATTAAGCCGCCTCACTGCGGCACAAGTCTCAWCCTGCCTTAAGATATTGTAGACCACGTCTTACTCTCCTAAGAAATGAGTGAGCGTTCACGCAACGCGATTGCCAAAGAACCTGAAGACTACTTTCGGGGCAAAACAGCAGGAACTTAGAAACCGAAACCAAGAAATGTCGAGTATGACATAACTCTTCAAATCGAAGAAACGCGAGAGTTAGCTAATGTTTCCGAGCACTTTCCTAAATGGTACCTACAGCGAAGACTCRACCTCTATCGAAGCAACCACTGACGTAGCACAACTCAGAACTCACGTATGTAATTTCAAACAAGCCGAAAGCCGCTAGACTCTCGAAATTTCATTCCCGGCCGGGCTGCCTGGAAGCCACACTCAAAACATGCATGCAGCGAACTCTGCCCAAGAGTACAACGAGACACAAGTCACGCAACAATGCAAGACCGTAACCGACGACACAAGCTGCCAGTACACTGGGAGCCAGAAAACTCTTTAGTCCTCCACCAGATARCACTGCAGGTAAACCAGAAACCTGCATTGAAGGAAGGCTTTAACGGCCTCGACACAGCACCCTAGCCAGCTACTACCTCACTTTACACCAATAATTGCAGAAGAGCCTCATCAGCACTATCAACAGACCATACATACAACAAACAATGTCTCCGTCAACCAGCTACAACATATTCCCGGGTCACTCCTTGGTTTTTAGGATTGTCGTCTCTACCGTAGTCACATCTCAGGAGGGACCACCCCTTCAGAATCGTACTCGAGGACATACATGTACCTAGTATACGCCCCTTTCGCAACCGCACCGACCTGAAATTGTAGCTCCTAGGGAGATAATCACGAACAGAGACTCGGCGTATCGAGTTCACAAGCAGACGTGCGAAGCAAAGAGTACTCCTCTAACTGAGACTCTTGCTAACATGTGCATGCAGAACTTCGTCATCTGCAACCTTGGGGAAACCAGCTTGTGTATGAAGATCAGGCCGTTACATACAGCAGTTAGGCTTAACTAAAGAAGAAAGCCGCCTAATACGGCAACGATGACGACAATGCATTGATGAATGCGGGCGCCGCGGTGATGTGAGAGACGCATGACGGAGCTCTGTCTGCAGCTCTGTCTCTGCCATAGCCAGTGCTAGCGGAGGAGACGAGACGGGAACCAGGGAAACACCCGGTCGAGCCGGGTCCTGGAGGGCGGGCGTGGATGAGCTTCAACGTCTTCCGTCGGTCCAGTTGGGCGAGAATCATCCATTAGGTTTAACCCAATGGATTGCAGGCTTTGTCGGCTGCAAAAAAAAACTCAAAAGGTAGAAGTACCAATTGTCAACTACGCCCAGTTCCCAACGTATAGGGTGTGCTATTTCCAACCTTAGCCTTGAACTCCAGTTTGGAATGTGTGATTTTTGTCCTTTCCAAGATTGGGACTTATAAGGTTATGACATATGTCCCGAAGTAGTGAGCAAGGAAGTAGGAAGTAGTGAGTAGAAAAGTAATTCTTGAATGGTCATAATTGGGAAACTCTACAGATTGGTTATAGATCTGGAGTACTTTTTGGCTCTCAGAATTCATAGTAGTTTCAATTTTGGAAATAAAATTTTGCAAAGTTTTTTATCCCTATATTTCCTAACTTCCTACATGAAAAAAATTCTATTAGCTCTTACTCCTCACCATCTCCTCCAAAACAACTTAAATGACTAGTTATTGATGCTTCTATATAACTTACAAATGCATTTGAATGTCGTTTTAGGTCACAGAATTTATTTACATAATTGTAAGATTTTGAAAAAAAATTAGTTTTGTGCCACCTCATAAATTTCATCAAGAAGCTTTTTAAATTAATAAAAAAAATGAAATTAATTTATTATTTTTTTCGAGAATTTGATGCCTTGATTGTAGAAACATCAAGAAAGTAGTGAATTTATTATTTTAAGATTTGCATGTGGCCGATTTTGAGACTTGAATGAGGCTCATTTTATGATAGTTTGGCATTTGCAACATTGATTTATTTGTTTTCTATCTCCTTCTCAAAGTAATTTCTAAAAAATTCAATTCAAGTTTTTTATACGGTTTTCGGCAACCATAATAGCCAAATATTATAATCAAAGTTGTCCAAGACATTAAGARTTGCCCAAGTGGAAGTAATGTTGCGGGTGCAAAGTCAAAGCAACAAAAATATTTTCTACAATTTAAGAAATATCCACAAAAARACATTTAACCCACTCTAGTAGTATATATGGCTTGCTAAGCACCACATTTAGGTTGCAAAGTTAAAGTTGTTTACTTTTGCATGCCCTCACCAAATAAGTTYTGRACAAGAAACAAGACCCATTTTGTGTTTTTAAGAGATTTTTGAGTTATCCTTGGCTTGCCTTCACAACAAAAAAATGTCATACAAGGGTAAAGAAAGATATGGGATAATTTGCATACTTGTCAACAATTATATCCGTACTTGTACCAATATTTGTATCCAACTAGCCCCCCACTACATTGTTGGATTTTTTATTTTAATATTTTGCAACATTCTTGCTAGTTCATTTTTTAAATGGTCCATCTYAGTGTTAGGAATTTTTTTTAAAGTTTATTAACTATTTTCCTTTAAGTTCCATGTTGAACCATTTCTTTTTAGGTTTTTTCTCAATTTTTTACTAGGTTTCTTTTCAATATTTCTATATTGCAATTCAGGGGGCCCAATTCCATTGACTAACAATACACTAACCAACAATTCTCCTCAAGATTATAAATTTATAAATTAAATCAATTRGTTGGTYGGTTGRTTAGTTTTGTTTGTTAGTTATAGTGAGATATCCGGAACATGCGTCCCCCAAACATATTTTGGGTACCATCGGAAAGCCCTYTGCGAGGAAGGGTGCACRGACTTCGTTTTGTAGCATGAACAAAACAACAATTTGCAACAGAAAATATAATGAATTTTAAAGTTTTGGTAAACTAAAAATTATTACTACTTATATTTAATTATATTGTGACAATTGCACAAAAGCACATTAGTTTAGGTGAAACTTAAGATAGAACCACACATTCCCAACCAAGGCCCCCATCAGCACCTGTAAGCTGCAACCATTTCCAACCAAGGCTAGAACAATTTCCAACCAAAGTTTGGAATATGTGTTTATTACCTTTTGAAGGTTGAAAAACAATATAGTCATGACACATGTCTTGAAATAGTGAGCAAGAAAGTAGGAAGTAGTGAGTGGAAAAGCAACATTAGGAAAATTTTCAGCCCTGCAGAGGGTTGTTAAGACTTCATTTTCGGCACCCCCACAATGCTAATACAAAAAAATAAAAATAATTTTTTTTTTTGAAAAATGTTTTTTTTGAAGAATTTAAAAAAAAATAGTCTATCTGATGTGGCACTCACGTGGCACCAATAGTGCCACGTCAGATTCTAAATTTTGAAAAATGGAAATTTTTTTTATTTTTTATTTTTTTATTTTCTGTAATTGCACCGTAGGGGTACAAAACTTGCAGTCTCTTGGAGGGCTGAAATTTTTCCTAATGTTCTTAAATGATCATGACTGCAAAAGTCTAAACATTGGGTATGGATCCAAATGAGCACTCGACCTCTGTAAATCACTCCCAAGAAATCGCCCGTTCATTTCTTGGGAGGGTTYTGCTGCGTAATTAGCCGTAATGCCCGATTATGTGGGCAAACCTGCCTAATAGAGCATTATGGATTCTTCATCCAATTTTTCTATTTCATCCCTAGTGTTTCATCCAACTTCGATTTTCCTACTTGTGATTTACGTCGGGCAATGTCCCTTGTTGTTGGACATTTCGTGATATAAAGCGCCTCCTCATCGGGATCCACCCTCCTCGTTGGCCCTTTTATATCGCGAAATGCCCTCCTCGTGGGGCATTGCCCTATACAAAACTCACAAAAGTTTCAATTCAAGGCATAAAATTACCCAAAAAATTTGCGATCCACATGATTTCCGTATCTTCCTACACTACAAAAAATTTCCATTGCCTTACACTACTCCAAAACATGTGTGGAATTGTTTAAGCCATGAAAGACGAGGCGGACTTTTTGCGGCCTTTGGATGACAAAAAACTTACTTGGTAAGTGGATACTCGCCAATTTCCATCCATTCTTTTTGTGAAAGTGACCTCACATATGTCAATCATCATGGGAAGTCAAATTTAGTGTCTTTAATTGCTTACATATTTTTAGGTAGTCCTAATTCTATGAAGATAATAAAGATTTCCACATGATGTGTGGTCACTTTCACAAGAAGAACGGATGAAAATTGGCGAGTATCCACTCACCAAATGAGATTTTTGTCATCCAAAAACAAAAAAACGTCCGCCTTGTCCTTTAAGGGTTAAGTGGTCGACTACTGCTGCTTCTGCCATATTGTCCAACCTGGCCTGAGTTTTTTCATTACAGTCAAAGCAGGCCCGGGAGTTGGCTGGGCCAGCTTGACTTGACTTTCCAGGCAGCCCCTTGCAAATGGTTCTGCAAATCTGCTGGACCCAAATTGGCTGGGAATGGCAGGCACTAGGGCWGCAAGCAGGGGGGTATGTCATAGCCATGCACTTATTTGATCCTAAAGCTCATGGAAGGGCTCCATTGGTTTTTTATCCAATGATTGATTGCACCAACACACACACACACACATCCTTTAACTTAAATCAACCCCTCTCTTTTGTAGAAGGGACCTATACTTGGAAATTATTGAATTATCAAGAGTTAATGCATAATAAGTCCATAATAGTCGTCATGTACATGGCCATACCAATTTTATCTTGGATACAATGTTTTGTTTTGTTTTGTTTTTTTGGATATCACACAACTTTCGAGGGTGAGAGCGGAGACTCACACAACACAACATCCATGGCAACCGGAAATATTTTGTGACAGGAATTACACACTAGAGGCTTCTCTGCCGGGGCAATTGAACTGACAACCTTGTGGATGCACCCAACGGTTCCTACCACTTGTGCCATCCCTCATGGTAGTTTAGAGTCATTTTGGACCAAGATACAATGTTTTCACTTTGAATGGAGACTCCAAACTCTGACCTGAGATTACCTGAGATTATCAAAGTCAGACTATTTTAGATTACTATAGGTTGAAAGATTGTATTCAATATTGTAGTAATTTTCAAGGATAATAAAATTTCTAATGAAACTAACTAGTTTTGTGCCTTTCACTGTAATCAATGTAAGACTTTAAACACTATAGTGTCTAATAAGAAAATTTAACCTCTTAGGAATTCATTGTATGTTCAAAATTAACACATCCCAAGCATACAAAAATTTGTACTTTCATCCATCAATTTTTTGGTAGATTCTCGTAATGATTTTTGTATACAATATAGATTCTTTAGAGAGACTTTGTTTTGTAAACATTCTAGAATTCTAGAGATACTAGGACATTTGAAATGTAAAGTACCTCTTTTAAATTCAAATTTGACCTCTCCATAATGCCGTTTATCATAAAATATAACAAAAATCTTAAGAAATCATTATGATTGGAACTTAAGTTTTGAGAGTTAAAGAAAAAAAACTTCTTGTAAAATCACAATAGTTCAACCTACAATTGATTTTAGAAGGAGTTAAACAAAATTATTTCAAATTTTATTGAAAAATATTGGTTAGTGTAGTGGTTGATCTAATCATATAGATTTGATCTATGATTTATATTTAATAACTATTGCTTCATAATCATCATAAAATTCTTTTTCTAAGTTGAATTTTACAATATATCTTTACAATTTTGGAAATCTAGACTATCCATGATCCTTAAGGTTAGGGGTTAAACATACAATATAAATTTTTTCCAAGGTTGTAGTCAATTAGAAAGTACACTTGAAAAATAAACATTCTTAAGGAAGTCATTTAAGTACAAATGTTCTTTGGACATCATAAGCAAAGAATGAAGATATCTCCATCTTTAGGATGAAGTTTGAAATACTTCTCTCTTTCACTTGATACTTCCATATACAAATTAAATTTATTTGTATCAAAAATATAATCAAGATAAGCTGTGTAAGTCCATGTGTCTTACTAGAATAATTCTCAATAGACTCTTTRTTAGGCCTTGGCCTTGGGGAACAACTCTATTGCCTTGATGTCCAAAATCAACTTTAGGCATTAGATGTTTTTTAGGGCATTTAGAAGATTGCGAGTTCCCGGGCTATAAAAATGCATTGGGAACTCTGAGAGTAATTATGACTACTAATTAGTTGACATTTCACACTAAATAAATATCTACCTTTGTTTATTGTACATCAATAGTTGCTAACATGTTTAGGGATTGTACATCATGTTCTAAACATCCACATCTTTCCACAATTAGCCCCTTACTCCCTTTGATTGTTTGGTCCCCTTAATACCCCTATTCACTGTAGATTCTTGTCTAAAATCATGATATTAATTTTGAGGATGTACAAAAGTTTGAACATTAGAACACAGTGTCAATTTATGGTACACTTTTTTCTTTGGTGGTTTAAAAATTCATACTTTAATTCATACTAGTATGCCCTGTGCTGTCGCCACAATCAAAATGAAAGTCAAAATGTTTTTTAAATATTTTTAAACCAAAAATAAGTCAAAATTCAATAACTTCCTCACAGTGAGTCAGAATGCCACAAAATCAAGCCCGTGCACCCCTCCTTACCCAAGGCTTTCTAAGGGTACCAAGAATGTCAACTGGGAACGCACAGTCCGGGAGATTTCAACATAACAAACAAAACAAAACAAACAGACAACGTAATTTGAAGGATGGATTTGCAGGAAAATAGCCATTAACATAAAACTCAAAAATCTTCTACAAAACTGTTGCGCTCTGCATTCCAGTATCCAAAAACTAAATGAAACAAAAATAACCCCCCTGCTGCAGCCCCATCCAGCAGATCTCTAAATTCTGAAAGGGATTTATGTAACTTTGTCGGACTCACTCCAACACACAATGATAACTTACCAGGCAAACTGACCAGAATTACAGAGTGAGAGAGAAAGAGAGCTGTCTTTCTTACATATGACCAGGCTTTTTTTTCTTCTTTTTCTTTTCTATACAATTACAAATAAAAAAATAGACAGGCTCTGTAAATCATAATTTGACATGCACAAGCTGGCTGGCCTAGAGTTTTTTTTGCCTTGGTAGAGCAATGCATCATGGGACATCAAGTCCTGCACACGGCCAATGTTACATGTAGCTCCCAACAGACAATCCTTATGTAGAACTCGTACCATTGCGGTCAAAATCTCAGTTATGGTGGAGTGACAACCATAGGTTGATGAGTGAAATGGATAGAATGTTTAGAATGGATCTTCCTAAGCTCCCTATTGAATGTCCATAACATTCAATACCATGTAAGGTAGATTGCTCTTAAAGCGACCATTTAAGAGTTGATTGCGTTTTCAGGGAAGCTAAATTCTTTGAAATAATTTTCAGTAAATTTTCATGGGAAGAAAAAAGGAATTGGCATCTAACCCAAGTTGTTTCATATAATTTGGACCTTCAAGGAATTAGTTACAAATTTTTGAAGTTCTAATGCAGTGGTTACTAAAAGAAACCACGTCCTCAAATGTACACCTCGAGTACATTGAAGAAAGCAAAATATACTTCAGTATCATGATCAAACTTGCCTTGAAGGATGAATCCAAAGACMAACCACCATTTTGGACATTTTTTCATACAAATGTGGCCTTTTGAAATGCAGCTGCCCGGATTTTCGCAGGGCTCAAAAAAGGATTTTTGTCACTTTAAACGCAGATATCTTGCAATCCACATGGTGAAAAAATCTTAATTTTTTTCCGCATCTTCCCAAAGTATTTTGATACAAGATCCTACGGTTACTTTTGTCCAAAAATGTTTCTTTTCTAAAATTTGGTACTTGCACTAGAAATGGCACTTTTGGAGCGGTTTTGGTGAAAGCATAGTCAATGACCTTTACGGGTTAACAAAATTTATCTCATAAAATATTATTTTTTCCAATAAATTTGATTTGTTGGATTATGTGCAATCGGCCTCTAGGTGTAAAGCGGCCCTGAAATTTCAACCCCTTTCTTTCTTTTTCCTATGTTTTTTTGAATTGGCCTAGCTTCTTGGGTTCAAAGCTTTACATATGGGAGAATTGGCCTCCATTATAATCTTCTTCTATTGTGTAGTTGAGTATGGCCTTTGACCCAAAACAGATTGAAATTTTGTGCAATTGGCTTGGAGACAAATTGGCATGTCCTTTCGGGTGTAAAGCAACCCCAAGTGGACATTTGGAAGCTCAATTGGGCATGAAGGCTACTAAATGTTATGTATCTTAAGCAAGACTCTTGCAGACTCCAATATGTGACCAAATGTTTCATATAATATAGTGTATTGATTTCTATCACATAGTTTTGAGTATGTGTTCCTAGTGAGTAATCCCTTAGTCCTACTAAAAGCTTCCTAGTTAGGTTGATTTTAAGTCCTTGTAGGAAGAATTTGGGAAGCTTTTAGTGGGATAGAGGGAGTATAAGTTACCGATATTAAGTGGTTTTGTGGACATTTCTATGAGGAAGTGGGCATTAGGAAAAATTTCAGCCCTGCAGAGGGCTGTTAACACTTCATTTCCGGCACCCCCACAGTGCAAATACAGAAAAATAAAAATAAAATATGAGTTTTTGAGCATGTCTCAAATGAAAACTTTCAACCAGTGACAGAGTGTTTGTGGAACTCTCCTGAATACCCACTCCAGCTTGCGGCATGTGCACAATATGGAATTGCAGGATTTTCAGACAATGATATGGAATTTTACTCGGTAACCGTCCATCATTCAACATTGACAGGGGTAGGTAGGTTAGCTATCTTAAATTCAGAGGTGGACAGAGTAAACTTAAAACGTAGAATCCACACTTTATAACTTATAACTTAACTTAAAACTTAACTTATTAAGTTAGGGCTCTTCAAGCCATTTCAATCTGGCCTTGAGACAGAGGCTGGGGTGGCTTGTAATATGGAGCTCAAATACCGACGGTCTCATCAACACTTGGGGCTCATCTAAAAATCAGCCCATGCCCAGTAATTTATATTTACATGCAAAGTTAGAGGTAAGTTGCTTCGTAAGTTAGAGCGTCCTTTTTTGAGCATGTCTCAAATGAAAACTTTCAACCAGTGACAGAGTGTTTGTGGAACTCTCCTGAATACCCACTCCAGCTTGCGGCATGTGCACAACATGGAATTGCAGGATTTTCAGACAATGATATGGAATTTTACTCGGTAACCGTCCATCATTCAACATTGACAGGGGTAGGTAGGTTAGCTATCTTAAATTCAGAGGTGGACAGAGTAAACTTAAAACGTAGAATCCACACTTTATAACTTATAACTTAACTTAAAACTTAACTTATTAAGTTAGGGCTCTTCAAGCCATTTCAATCTGGCCTTGAGACAGAGGCTGGGGTGGCTTGTAATATGGAGCTCAAATACTGACGGTCTCATCAACACTTGGGGCTCATCTAAAAATCAGCCCATGCCCAGTAATTTATATTTACATGCAAAGTTAGAGGTAAGTTGCTTCGTAAGTTAGAGCGTCCTTGGAGCATTGCCAATGGGACAGGGTAAACTGACCCCTCATTGCCCCTGTCAGAAGGTAAATCTAAAAATTGTCTCCTATTTTGTGCCGCATCAATTTGTATTTCTTCACCTCCCCTTGCTAATTTGGAGCTTCTGATTGCATGTATGAATTCAGAATTTGCAAAAAAATTCATACATGGCAGATAAAAGAATTCCAGTGTTTTCCCCAGGGAATAGAAGAAAAGGGCAATGAGGGGTAAAAAAAGGGGCAATGAGGGGGTCAATTCACCCTGACCACTGCCAGTGCGCAATTTGGAAGTTACGTGGTCACATCCAATGCATGGCATGGTAGGGTACAATAGAGTTAATTGTAAGGTGTGTACAGTCTTGGACCAAGAGCTGGAGTTTGGAAAAATCTTTGGGGTACCCAAACTTAAGGTTTGATGGAGTTTGGTGTTGTGTTTCTTTTGTATTATTCATAGATAAGTCTTCCTTTGACGCCTGATTACAAACTCAAAGATGAACTTCAAGAATAACTTTAATACTTTATCAAAACAAAAAATTCCTTCAGTAGAAAGTGTAGAAAGTGTAGAAACTGTGAAATTTAAAAAAATGCATAGATGCAAAGAATTGACAGAACTTGCTCACAAAAATCAACTAAAATGAAGCATTTTCATGAGCAACGATAGTCGTTTGGGAACAAATTTGTAAAGACATTGTACCATTTTCGACAATGTTGTTGTTCAGGCCTTTTTTTTAWGTGAGTAGTGCAGAATTGAGCCTCCCAATGCAAACACTATATGGGTGCTTTACAAGAACTTGTTATGTCACGGATGAGGTTTCCAACACATATGAAGCACATGCATTCTTTGATCAAACAAAAAATTACTTTAAGGTGTGTTTGAGGTTGAACTTGTTTGACCCTTTTGTTCCTTCTTTAGTTTGTTGTAACTTAGCCATGATTACCTTGTCAAAAGTTTGTTGGCTCACTTACAGTACACAATATTGTTGTGTAGGAGGGAAAATTAGTAGAGGCCTCTAAATTGATGATTATTACCAAATTGTTTGTTTGAGTTGTTATTGGTAATACATCTTCACAAAATTGAAAGTGAAGTTAAAAATGTTTGGGGTTTTCAAGTTCCATATCAAAGTCCAAAGAAACATCTAATTCATTTCCTTTTAATGTTTTGGTTGTATCTTCAAGGCACTGAAAACTCCCATTCATCTCATAAAGAAAATACATTTCCTAAATATCTACATTTCTATTTACAACCTTCTTGGCAAATTGTGAGTGCAACAAACGTTGTAGGAAAGGCACACCAAAGCTCACCCCCTTCCCAAGTTTGGACTCTTGTTGAAGAGTATTGGTACCCGGTTTCCTATTCTTCATTGATATGAGCAATGTGAATAATCATGTAATTTACATAAAGAAATGCAAAATGAAGTGAAATGTGAATTGATAATCATGATTTGATTGAAGATCACTATACTTTTTATCTTTAAGCTAGCTTTCAAGGTGGTTTATTTTATTGTCCAATGTCATTAGATGGGATTTGGGGGTTGTCGAGGGTTGCAAGGTCCCGGCATTCCAAGAATGCAAGAACTACATTACAAAAACATTGTGACATGGCCGAACGTTGGCCACGTCATTTTTTAAATTAAAAAAAAAAAAAAAATTGGTGTTTATAGCCCTGACAACAACCATTCATTCCTTGACTGCATCGGGAACATGCCTAAAATGGCCTTCCCTTTGCCTCAAAAAACATCTAATGCAAACCTAACATTATTAACCAACGTTGTGTGTGTGGTGGTGGTGGTGGTGGTGGGGCTTTTTGCTCCTTAAGAAAGTTGCAAACTTCCAACGTTGGAATTTTTCAATTAGCCAACCAATGACTCTTTGCAACTTACCAATCAATCAATGGTACTAGCATTGCATTTTCCTAACCAACCAAGAGTGACTCTCCACGAACTAATCTAAGTTCATTCCTAAGAATCCAATAAAGGATTATCCCAATCTCCAAGGGCTATTGGTTTATGTTGATTAATAATTCTATGAAATTTGAGCTTTTTTGTACCCATTCTTGACTACACTTCCAACGATTGAAATTTCAAGCTCTGTACAATAGAACCTCTCTTACCAGACCCTCTATCAACCAATTAAACTGTCTTAATAAATAAACCTCTATAAGCCAATATGTCAAACTAGTACCGGACTGAGGTCACATTACAAATGTTGTGACTAAGGCTAGGTTGAGACTAGGGTCCAAGACCAAGAAACTTTGAAGCACTAGCAATCCTATTGGTTGAGAGTGTAGACCCCATTGGTTGAAAGCAATCCTATTGGTCGTATGGTTTTTTAAACCCAAGTCTAGACCCTAGTCTAAATCCAGCCTAAATCTAGCCTAAATCCAGCCTAAATCTGACCCTCTCTTAGCGAATATAAACCTCTATAAGCCAATATGTCAAACCGGTTCAAGACTTATTGAGTAAGGGAGATTCTACTGCAATTCCTAAGCATAGAAGAGTTATAGGGTTCAATATTTGGCGGGGTAGTTACAGTGCCCCGGACTACAGAGGGCGCCCTTCCATCCCTGTCTGTCTGTTGCCTCCGTCCACGCTTGACTGTATTGATACAGTACCTTACTGTAACTTCAGTTGCCATTGGTGGCTTGCCGGTCGGGTGCCTGATGACGGACGGGGTTCGGGATTTGCAGGGAGGTACAGTTGTATCATTGCCTGCCCTGGTAAGTTAAGTAATTATGAGACGTGCCTCGAGCACTGATACCCTACGTCGGATTCCAAAGGAATCAATCCCACAACAGTAATTAATTCTAAGTTACACTTGTCCCAGGACAGTAACAGTATCAGCAACTGGCCTGGCTCTGTAACTCCGCATTTACGAAGCCTGCATTGTGAAATAAGTAAGTTCACACATAACATTCTTCACTGGGTGTCTACCCTCCCCCCAGGTGGAGGTATAATCCTCCGCTATATACATGGGGGGAAGATTAAGGTTATAATAGAAGCAATTTCATTGGCTGGCTTTGTTGGTTGAGAGTGGGCTGTCAGACTTGGAGATACTCATTGGTTGCTGGGGGTCAGATTTTGAGGAGCAAAAGGGACCCCCCCCAATGAAGGTTAAGAATGTTATGCATGGCCTGGGAGGATTGACCCCCTTATTTACCCCGTTTTTTACCTCGTTTTTTACCCCTGGAGAAAACACTGGATCTTTCTATTTTGCCATACATGATAATATTTTGAAATTCTGAATTGCAATCAGGGGCCTGAACATACCATGGAGTATAAGGTAGGAGGCTCTGAAATGGAGCGGGCATTTAGAACAGCCACCTAGACTCTCCTGAAATGAACATGACATGGTCTTTAAATGGACCTTCTATAGTCATTGAATGGATTGATTAAAAAAAACATTATTTTTTACAAGAGTCAATCATTCTCTTTGCTTTCCCCATTTCTCTCTACAAGTTGCAAGTGAACACTTTATGAAAGACCTAGGGTCATAACTAGCGACCTAAGACTAATCTTGTTTGAAAATTCATTAGTAATTCAAAAATGCTTCAAAAAATACTAAACTACTTGTGTTGCAATCATAATCAAATTCTCTTTATCTGAAAAATAAGAAAAAAATATTTCCATCAAGGGAAATTTATTGAAAAGGTTGATCAGCCCTTAGATGCTTCATTTCTAGACCTCCTACCTTAGCAGCAGTACTAACTACCTTCCCCCACAACATGGTGTGGAATATTCTACACCACACCATCCAATGGATGAAATGGTGTGGAATATTCCACATCATGTTGTAGCTATGAGGCCACATTTCAAATTTGTTAGAATGTCAACAAGAAAGGAATTGGGTTGAAACTAATGCACAATTGCACACTAATGGAGGGCCATTAGTAATTTAGTTTGTTTTGCAAGTAGTTCTCTGGCACCAAAAAGTAGTTGACAAGTGGCTCARTCAACATTTTCTAAARCATGGTATGTATTTAGTGGTGTCAGGTTATCATGCATTCAAATTTGGCCCTCCAAATTTGGATGGATGATGCTGAAGTAAGGAAAATGCAGGTTGGTTGAAGACTACTGATTGTTATGAAACTAGTTGGGAATGTGAAGAAACACAAAATTGACAGGGTAACTCCGTGTTTCCAAAAAAAAACTTACAGTGAATAGGGGTATTTGGGGACCATACTAATTATTTGACATTTCACACTATATAAATATCTACTTTTGGTGTACATCAACACTCACTGAAGTGTCTGGGGGTTGTACATCATGTTTTGAACATCTACAGCTTCCCTCATTTAGTCCCCTTAATTGTTGGGTTCCCTTAATACCTCTATTCAGTGTAGTTCAAAGTTAGCCGGTGGAATTGGAAAAAAAAAACGGTTGCAATACGAAAACATCGACAAAACACAAGTGAAAGAATGTGTAAAATTTCAATTTATTTGCAAATTTTATCACATGTGACAAATAAAAAAATCTAGAGTTTTCTCTAGCGGTAGAAAAACGGGGCAATTAGGGGTCAGTTCGCCCTGGCCATGACCGATGCGGCACAAAATAGGGGCCAATTTTTACATTTACCTTTCAATGGGGGTAATAGGGGGGGTCAATATTTACGTCCCCCCCTGGCTGGCCTCTTCAGTTCTTCTTCTTCAGTCTTCCCCCCGACTGAACTGCTTGGCTTCCGTCAGTTGTGATCAMTTGCAAGGTGTAAGTTTGACAGGGAAGTCCTGGCATCTGTGGACGCAGTACATTTCAGGCTCCAGGCTGGACAGCAGAATACTGTAAGTTAGTACCAAATAGACTCTAGGACTAGGACTACAGAGGCGGCAACAGGGCTAGGGGAGCTACTTTAGGCCTTGTTGGTAAGGTAGGCTTGGGGSTATGATCAGTCAAAGCAGTTTTTTTTATTTCATTTTTTACAAAGTGCCACAGTGGCGATATTAAATGTTACAGTGGTGCTCCAAATTACAACATTCATCCATATATTGGATGTATAGTATGGTTTTCATCCAAAATCTGGCAATTTCATGTACGATTTTTATAAAATCCAAAGGTGTTTGGCGATTTCATCCAAGTTTTTGCCATTATTTTTGGTCTTTATTGGCCAAATTATTTTTTCTAGTGCAATCTGGCACCAAAAAGCCCAAAAAAGAAAAGCCCTGGATCAAAATAAGCTGAACTTACAACGCTTGGAGTTTACTGAAGGTGGTCTGGTGCACCACCGAACTTGGATGAAAAGAACAAACTAAAGGAGCATGGATAATTCGTTTTCAATGAAATCAGTTGGCTGTGATAATAATTGGATGACAAAAAATTTGAGGTTTGCAATGGGGTCCAACTGAAAGGTACCAATACAACTTGTCATTCTACACTGAATAGGGGTATTAAGGGGACCAAACAATTAAGGGGACTTATTGTAGAATCCCTGGACACTTCAGTAATTGTTCATGTACAGCAAAACTAGATATTTATATAGTGTGCACTGAACTGTCAATTAATTAGTGTGGGTCCCCTTAATACCCCTACTCAATGTAGATAAGGTAAGAAATGGAGCATCAAAGTATTGGAACTGAATGTTGGGGGAGGTGAAACATCTTGAAATATTTTTTAGTAAATTTTCCTTTAAAGACAAGTGGAATTTACATCTAATCTAAGTCATTTCATATGTTTTTGAAGCTTTTTGGAATTAGTTGAAAAAATTTGACGTTGAAATGGCATAGGGCTCCAAAATGGAGCACCTCTTGAAATGTACACTATTTGTACATTGCTAAAGGCTATGAAAAAAGAAACATGTACAAATAGTGTACATTTTAGGACGTGCTCCATTTTAGAGCCTGAACACTTTTAGAACTCCCTACTTTAGATCATCCTATTAGCACCCAAGTTTGTTGTCTACACTTAAATAGCCAGGGAAATTAGGTTGCCTCATAGGCTAATTTCTTGACATTTGGCACTATATGAATATTTCTTGTTGTTGTACGAAAATCCACTATTTTGGAAGTAAGTATTGTATTGTTGTAATTGGGATCATGAACCTCCATATGTACAAATGAAAATATGTAGAAATCTTTGTTGACTTTGATGGCTTGTAAAGTAACTTTCTTGGGTTATTAMGGCAACTGAATTATTTAGGGAGCCTAATTTCACTTTTAGTTTAGATATGTACCTTGGAGAAGTTATTCGTCAACTCCCATGTTTTTCARAGATTAATTGAACAACTCAAGAGAAGCCATTTGCAAGTAGAATGACAAGACTTAGTGAATTTTTTTCAAAGTTTGTCGGGACTAAATTGGTAAAGCATGGATAGCCCCATGCTAAATCACACGTTTATGTGTCCCTTCCCCAAGTGTCAATTGTCATAATGCTAAAARTTTGCTAAGATTGTGGTGATGTGTGAGTGATTGGTTCTACCTCATATTGTAATAGCAACAAAAAGTTGTCAATGGAGATAGTTGTACATTGCTAAAGTTGTTGAGGTATTCAAAATTAAGAAAAAAAGTGAAGATATTCCTTGTGAATGTGCAACTTAGAATAATGGCTTAGTGAAGAGTTTCAAATTAAAAGTGCAAACACCATTTGATTGGACTGATTGACTATTGTAATATTGTTTATGAATGAGATTGGAGATTATATTTGATTGTTTCTTTGAAAGATTGATTGTTAACTGAATATTAGGGTTTCTTGNTAAGGCAAGCAGGCCATTACTACACATTGCTTAAAATTGTACACCTACCGTCCAAGAATCTCACACTATGGAAACACTATAAGGATTTGTTTTCTTGCCACAACATATGCACCGCACACTATGTAGTGAATGACAACAAGCTCTTGTTTTTTTTAATAGATTTTAGGATTGGTAACTTGAAGTTGAAAATAAATTTGCAAGAGGAAACCTTTTAGTGCATTTTTTTGTTGCAATTGGAAGTGAATCTCAAAATGACATTCAATAATCAAGCCAACTTTGAGAGCTTGAAAGTTCCTATATTATTGTGGAGAAGTACTTGAATTGAATTTAGTGTGTGCGCGATGATTGGCACCTCTACCATATATGGGACAAATTTTGCATACATTTTGAATAAGGTAGACTGCTCTTAAAGCAATCATTTAAGAGTTGATTGCGTTTTCACATAAGCTGAACTCCTTGAAACAATTTTCAGTAAATTTTCATAGGAAGAAAGAAGGAACTGGCATCTAATAACCCAAATCGTTTCATATTTTTTGGACCTTCAAGGAATTAGTTACAAATTTTTGAAGTTGTAATGCAGAGGTCACTAAAAGTGACCACCTCCTGAAATGTATAGTGCTGGTACATTGAAGAAAGCAAAACGTACCTCTATAGCATGATCACTTTTAAAGCATGGGCGCTTAACTGCTACGTGGTTTTGAATGTCTTTCAATACATCTGTACAATTCTTAAGTGCGATATATACTACTGTGCAAGTCAGTGGTTTAATGTTCATTTAATTTTTTTTTTGTTGAATGCGTGTTGAAGTCTTCTATTGGACTATATAGTTTCTGGCTATATCAGAAGTGTCAATAATTTTGAAAATATTATGAAGCGTGAGGCTCCCTCATTTGGAGGCTTGCATACATACGCACTTTATTAAAAAACCCTAAAACCGAAAATCTCATTGAATCTTGCGTAAGATGCTCTTGTCGCAATCCCCAAGTGCCAACAAAGCAACTATAATTGCAATAAACCGGTGTACTCAGTCAAGGTAGATGCAAACAAAGGGATGGATGGGTGTGTATAGTGTGGAGGCTGTAAACGTATTTTTCTTGAAACACACTATTGAGTGTGTTCGGCAGCCTCTCATATCAACAATGGACATTACAATTTTTTTGTAAACTCATGAGAAAATCAATGACTATTGTATCTTCAATTTTATAATTTACATACTAAACAAATACTTCATGAACTTATTTTTCCATCAAAATGGTGCCTAAAAAAGTTTGGTCCCCACTTTTGAAGTCGTGTAACTTAAGTATCTTGCAAAAAAGTTTGACGCTTCAACTATAGTTACCTTCTCAACTTCAAAAAAAGTCATGCCCGAAGTGGGGGGACTTTACAAATAACTCAATTGTATGCAAAAATTATAAAGGTTTAAAGTTTTTTTAGTAGAGGTTCTAAAATTGTTTTTTCAAAATACTTACATATTGGATTTAGAAATTTACATWGTGTGATGTGTACCCACTTTAGTTAGAGCTTATTGTTGAAGTAAGAAGAGATAGAGGAATACATCCATCTATGTTTGCACGAAAGAGAATAGATGGGTGTCACTAGCTAGTATGGTTAAAYGGTGCTTCATGATTTTTGTGAGTGCATTAGCATTTAAGTTGGTAAATACATTATTGTTGAAAAATTAGAAGAAATATATATAGCGAAACAAAATATAAAAAAGAAATAGGTCAGAAGGAATAAACACACGTTCTTTTTTGCAAGTTAAAACAACAAAAATAGGTTATAATTGAATTCATGTAGGAATGGGAAGCAAAGGAAAATGAGCAAAAATGAAAATTTGATGCCTAGATTCTCTTAGGACAACAACATATTTTGACTAAAACTCTCTAAATCTACAAGATCTAATTATAGAAATGACATTTTTTTATTTTAAAAAATTTACATTAATTTTGAGGTCACTAAGTTGGTTTGCAACAAGAATTAAAGTGCCCCAATGTGCCACTGACACTAAGTCAACATCTTCACTCTATGTACATTTTCCAAATTAATAATGTACCTATGTGAAAGATATTGTTTTAGAACTAAATGTTAGTTCTTTTATAATTTTTGCATACAATATCCAAATGTCGCGTTCTTGGTGCATTGAAAACTCCTTTCATGTGCTAGCATGAATATATGAAAAATTTGACTATTATGAAATGATACGAAAGTTARGTTTAGAATAGGGTCCACAATCAGGTAGAAAAAACAAGACAACCAATAGGATTGCTTCCCGTATTGCTTGATTTCCACAGATTCTTGGTCTTGGCCCCCTAGTCTAAACCTAAGCTTTAAGTAGGCACATATTGAAGCAAAAAGTGGCAGTTTCGAAGGCATCTACCTTACTATTGTCACTTCATCTAGGTTCAATACAAGTTAAGGATTCCAAAACCATTAACCCCTGTAGGATCTGGCGACCATGCTAGGGCCTCGGTTTCTAGTATTTCACATTTTCGTGATGGTTCCCTTACCTATTGGGCAAAACATGAAATTATAAACACCTTGGCAGAGTTCTGAAGCAAATTATGAGATTAACCCTTGACTATCGCTACGGACGTTTTGCGGCCAATGAATGACAAGGAATCAAACCGTGTAGAACAAAACTGCAACTTTTCATCAAGGTAGATGATGTCACACGGTATCAAAAATGCATGATTTCCATGGCCACCGATCCGTCCTTCAAAGGTTAAAAAATAAAATAAAAGAATAAAGGGGTAAAAACTATGCCTAGTCAAAGAACATATTCTACGTATTCTCAATGAATACACCAAATTTTTTCTTTATACTTCACTAARGTGTAAATATCTTAAAAAAATCATAGAGCAAGTTATGCCCTTACCTCAATCCCATCTAATATTTTGACCCTAACCAACCAATTTTTCATGCCCAAAATCTAGATTGTACATAGAAGTTCTAACGTATCCACATCTTATTTTGTTGGCCAACATCCTAAAGGAGCCAACATCCCTTCTCCTACTTGGTTGAAAGGAATTTTCATTACGTTGGCAGATTTCATTTAAAATCAGGCACAACTATTTCCAACCCAAATCCATACCAGTGAACTTCAATTTCATTCTAAGAGCATCCCCACCGCACATGGCCAAGCAAGCAAACCTGGAGATTGGCTAAGCCGGCCCCATTTATTTCCCCCACGGCACACATGGAGAAGCCAAAAAGTTGGCCGGCCGCGGCAATTTGTAGAGGTCGGACGGCCAAATGGGGTGGCTTGCCCGTGCCGTGGTATGGATGGATTTTGTCCTTTGCTCACTTTTCGAGGGACATTAATTGCTTCTTCATGCTTTGTGCGGGTGAAGTGGCATTCGTAGAGGCCATGTTGACTTCCTCCCCGTTGTCGGGTAGAGAGGAGCGCGCTTAGGGAACACACGGGGTGTCTGGCTGCAGGTTGTGAGTGTAGATGAAAGGTAAGTAAAAAAACTCGAATCTTCACTTGATCTTCACTTCTATCTTCGCTTGATCTTTACTTCAATCTTCCGTTGACCTATCTTGTGGTGGTTCTATAGGGCCAAAGGTTAAGGTACGGTGATAAGAAACCACGGGCTTCGGACGTGTAAAACGGGATGGCCAGACCATGAGCTGAGCCGTCCGAGGGATTAGATCCTAAATTTCAAACCCACGGTGACCAATAAACTTGCCTCACCGGTGGGAACAACATAAAAGTCTCGACCATGTGGGCAATTAACCCCACTTCGTCGCATCCACAACACAAAATGAGGCTAGTGTTGGTGTAAACCAAACTGCCCGCAACAATAAAATAAATTTACAAAGCCACAAGTCACACACACAAACACACATGTCTTCAAAACTCCTTCAACTCCTTCAACTCTATCTCCAATTTTCAAGTTGAACTTTGGATGAGTGTAACTGTCGTTGTACAATTCCAAATGAACTAAATGATAGATTTTCGGAAAGCTATTACAATCATCTACTTCTCTCTCAAATTTCAAACAATTCTAAAACTCTGTCCAACTTCTATGACCATCCAAAGTTTTGGCCTTGAGAAGGGAAAGGCAGTAGACTTTCCTTTGCTTCCACACTCACAACTTTCTCATAAAAACTCCAAATAGAACAAATGATAGCTTCATAAAAATTTAACACAATTTACTATATTCCCTCCAAATTTCATTGCAAAACAAGAACCTGTCCGTCTTTTATGGTCAGTCGAAGTTTCTGCCTCTTAATTTTAAAGGCAACAAACCTCACTCCACTCAAACTAGCACAACTCTTGCTTCACAACTCCAAATCAAGCAAATGAGATCAATTTGGAAACTACATACCACAATACACAACACCTTTAAATTTTATTTCAAAATACTTCAAACTCACAACACCATGACTCTCCAAACATTCGGTTTTCCCCAAACAACATTGGGAGAGAAGATGAATAGTGTCCATCTTTTCCTCCTCTTTTCCAACACCTTTTGCCCCACCTAAACAAGTGTACATCAACCCTTAACTCCCTCCTAAAGTCAACTTACACCTAATGGCCTTCATATTTGACCCCACATCTATATCTTTATCTTTAACTTAGAAGGAAAATCACTTCAAAGTCCAAACTATTTCCATTCTTTCCTTCTACAACTATAACCAAACGAAATAATTTCAACAAAATACTTCAAATATGGATTGAAGTATTAACATTAAACCAATGCCTACTAAAGGTAAAAAACTAGAATTCCAAGGCTAATTTTACTCCATTTGCAAGAACTGGAGAATGCGCTTGATAGTCGCAGCGATGTAATTAACACAACGCACCTTCGTTAAATGATTCACTGGCCCCTCTAACCAACGATGGTGACCACGACTTCTTTCAATATGTTTTATCATGCAGTAATACTGATCGACATTGAGTCCTTCGAAACATCCTTTAAATGTCACATCTCGGCTGCCGGGCTTAATACATTCAACCTGCAATAAAATCACCAGTGCCCGAGTGTCACGTTGAAGATTCCCGTGCCATCGCCGCTCCACACGAAGTTGCTTTGGCGGTTGAGAAGGCTCAGCTTTTTCTTGTGGACGCTCATGCGGCGGCGCAAGCCTGAGCGGCAGAAGAGGTTGATCCGGTAGTTGTGACAATGAAAATTCAAATCCAGGCTCCGATTCTGCTTCTTTCACTTGGGACTCTGAAAAAACCCTCAAGTTTGACATTCTGACTATAAATTAGAAAACAAATATTACTGATGGACTTCAATGAAATTCTAAAGCAAAGCTGTCTTTTTAAATAGATGGCGTCTACCTCCACGAAACGTCATCTTGAAGTTATTCAACAAAATTGCGTCACCATGAAACTACTCAACAATACATATTATAATATGTTTTTATACTATGAACAAATTTACAACATGACATCGGTCCCTAGAAAAAGCCCTTTTCCCATGCAGTTGTCGTCTGGGAATCTCGTGCCTCGTGCCTCAGACGGTGATAGGATGAATGAAACACTACTTTGGGTTGGTTAGCTGACTGCTTAGAGCATCCCCACCTGCCTCGCAAAATGTGGGTGAGATTTGGCTTGCAAAATGGGAAGACATCCGTTTTGCAAGCTAGACTCCCCACCCATAGCTTGTTAAGAAGCCAAGGAGGACAATAGCAAGGTCAATAGCAAACTATAGTGGCGACTTTTCATAGGAGGCAATACCCACTCATGTTGACTTTTCATGCACTTTATTTTGTCTTATACGGTTTGCAAGCCAAGCTTTGGCTTGCAAAACCACCCCTTTTGCAAGTCACTAGAGGTTTTGGAGCCGTCATCTTAAGAAGTTCATCCGTTTTGCAAGACAGGTGGGGCACTTTTGCAAGCCGCCTTGGACAAGCCATCCGTTTTGCAAGACGGGTGTGGATGCTCTTATTGTGCTGTCGAGTGTTTTTTCGGACACAACATGTTAACAATGACATGTGTTTGCTTGCTTTGATTTGTCTATTGCAATTGGTTGTTGCTTGTGGGGCCAAGCCACAACAATGACCTGTAGTTGTCCGTCAACAATGCTTGTAACATGGTTTGTATTTAACCCTTAAAAGCCGCTGCGGACGTTCATTGTCCTTTCGATGACAAAAAACTCATCTGTTGAGTGGACACTTACTAATTTTCATCCGTTCTTTTTCTGAAAGTGACCACACATGTGTCAATTATCATGGGAAATCAAATTTAGTGTTTTTAATTGCTTCCATATTTTTAAGTAGCCCTAATTCTACAAAGATAGCAAAGATTTTCACATGCAAGTGTTTTATGCCACGCTGTCCTTCATGCAATTTTTGAATGGGTAGCATCAGATATTGGTTTGTACAATTTATCCAAAGCTAAACATGTGTGTGAACAGTGTTTTTCCCATCGGTCAAGCACTACATATTGCACCCCGCCTTCGCCCGCGGTGATAGGTCAGTCCTTTAAGGGTTAATTAAGTTTCAGTTTTCTAGTGCTCGGTGAAGAGTCCACTTATAGGCACCCTACTATTGGTCTACAGTTGGTTGTAAGTCTCTATAAGTGCTAACTTTGAACTTGAATATGTACTTATCAAGATCATATTTTCTTGATTTTTTCGTATACTTGCACTCAGGGTAATAAGGCTAATCGAATGAATATTTTTTTTCAATTCTCTGGAGATCAAGTGGCACCCTATCCACTTATAAATAAACAGGCGGGTATGGGTTTGCCTACCTTATCTCTCTCATTCTCTCATTGCTTGGCAACTCGAGAGCAACCCAATTACAAACCGTAATTAGCTCCCGTAATTAACTTGGCCATTCCCTCCCTAGTTCATGTTGGTCTGCTAAGTTTCATATTTCAAAACTTCAAGAGGCAGATCATGGTGAACCTCGCACGCCGTCATGCTTTAATGTCTACAAATTTTCAGTTGATTACAAATGGCAAAGTTGATTACAAATGCACCAAATTCAAAAGTTGGAAAATCGAAGTTGGATGAAACACTTGGGATGAAAAAACAAAGTTGGATGAAGAATCTGTAATGCTCGATTACGCGGGTTTGCTAGCCTAATCCAACAATACGGCTGATTGCTCCGTAGAACTCTTCGAGGAAATGAACGGGCAATTTCCTGGGAGTGGTTTAAGTTAATGCAAAGCCACCTCTCCTTCAATCCAGAGCCAAAAACTTTCATGAACATTTCATTGTGTGTGGGACAAAATTTGTTGTGTCTTGCAGAAAAACATGTTACATAAAATCTGCTGAAGCTGCAGACTTTTCTGTTGATAAGCCATGTCCATCTRTTCTGTGACATGAAGTATAATTGTGGAGTGAAGAATTTCCATTACCAGTGGAAACTCGAGTCATTTTAGAAGAAAAACCATTCGATTAAATTAGGAAATTTCAGTGAAAATGGTGTTCAACTTTTATAAGCCATATACCTATCCTAACTTAGTTATCAATGGAAACCTCTTGTGCATCATCATTCTCATTTGTGCATCACATTTTTTATTTGCCAATTTGATCAAAATTGCCTTTTAAAGTTACAAGTGCTGCTGGAGATTTTGCCAGGAACAATGAATTGACACCCTAAGTTATGTTTCTGCCATGTAATCAAACTAAGAATGTGCTCAGACAGTTTTATCAAAAAATATTAACCAAAAAACCATTTGTAAGTACGTCGGGTTTKGTAACACTTTGAAATCAGCCATGATAGTGCTCTTCACGAACCTTGGGAAATGATCATAATGCCCACTCTCTCAATCATCATCGAGTGAAGTGAATCATACTAGAAGATTCAATGCAAAATTTGCATTAAACTTAACATTTTTTGTTGTAGGAAACAAGACACGTCATGTAGATTGTGTTGATTTCAACAAGGTTTTCTTCTAAGATCCTTTATACATATAAAGACACAAAGCAAGGAAAGTTATGAGATCTAGTTCGAAATAAAACTCTCATGAATGAATGTACATGCTCCAATCAACAAAGTATTAAAGCTTCATGACCAAACGTGAACAATTCATTGTCGGTACAAACGTCAAGTGGAAGAACTGTTTCGATTCAAAGTGCAAAAAATGCGACACTCAACAGACGACACCAACAGCTGCAATTGAAGTAAAATTAGGGKTCAAGGCTTCAGAATTAGGTTTACATGTATTTTGATACAATTCACAGAGTTCAGCTCAAATTCAGTCGGACTACAAGGAAGGCAGTTTCAWTTCAATTGGCAAGTTTTTGATTGCCATGGAAAGCAAGTTGCTCAAGCGWTTTTTCCTTTGAAAAGTTCTCTTGGAGTCGGTCATGTTCGCTCAATATTTTTGGGCTTCCAACCCAAGATGAACCAACTCTCAATTGACGCCTYAAAAAGAGAAAAGCCCATCTTAATTCACGTGCAAATGAACCCTTTTTTCTTGCCTTGGATAATAATTTAAAAGCTAGATATTCAAATTCAGTACAATTTGCCAATATGCAATCGGGAAATTCCAATGAGGCGGTGTTCATTCTAAAGGCAGCAGGTGTTGCATCAATTTTAAATTGCTCCGACTTTCAATGTGCTGTCATGCAGTGTCAAATTATTCTTGGTCAGTGCTAACTCATAAGTTAGAAAACACACATTCGCCGTCAGTTTGTCGGATTTCAGTTTGCTGAAATCGGATGTGAAAACTACGACTTTCAATGTGCTCATCAATGAATCCTTTTTCGTTGCCCAACAGGAATCTCCAAAGCTTTAAAATCTGGGAACTCAAGACAAGCAGTAATCGATGTGAGCTTGCAGATGCGAGTGTCGCAAATCGCTTCAGTCCTTGACACGACCTCCGCCTCATCCTCAAACTGTTCCAGATCCTGACTTAGTTGAGAACCGTTGTCCAAATGCGACAACATATAGACTACCTTGAATGCCACAATTCTCTACACTACGAGGATGATTCCTTAGTGGTTCAACACGGAGCTTCCAAGGTGGTTTGAACAATCCTTTTGGTTTGGGTCACGATGTTCTCCAACTCTAGCTACGAATCACAGCTCCATGTAAATTTAGGGTTTAACCCAGGCTTCAACTCTTAAACATTCTTTTTATAAGGACTCCTACCACCCACTCTGGAATCAGCATACATCTGAGATGCTAAAATGAGTCTCTAAAACTCAGTCAAACTGATTTCAGAACAGGGAAATTGTGCCCGACAAACTGCCGTGGACATTCCTCGTAGCTCAAAATAACAGCTTCCTGTTCAATAAATATAAAAAAGAAGCGCACCTCAAAAGTTTTTAATCAATTTTGCATCGGTTCTATGTCGACCTTCTTCTCTCGGTTCTTAATTAATTTTTTGACTCAAGATATGCAATGTCTTTCACTAAATTGATTTCTGGTAGTATGAACTTCGACCCGGGCACCACCACCATTTCTAGATCTGTTTTTCAGCATGTGATCAATCGAATTGCTCATTGTGAAACTAATTATGAATCTTTGTTGCTTCAGGGATCAATCAAACATCACCCATTGGCATGAAATCAAGCAGGATTTTAAAACCCTTGTTGTGCCTTGTTGGAATTTTGTGGGTGCTCCTGGAGGGTCGCGGCAAACGTTTGTTCAGCCAATGTTTTTGCTCACAAATTCAGGCACTTCAATTAAAATTGGCAGAACGCTTGAATGTTCAGTGGCTTCAAAGATGTCGATCTGTTCTTGAGAGAATTCAATGGTCAGTCATGCATTGTCGGTCATGAGAGCTTGAGATTAACATCTCTGGGAAGTTGTCGCT
The DNA here is from genome assembly GCA_006891605.1 of Pleurozium schreberi. Classification (NCBI taxonomy): domain Eukaryota; kingdom Viridiplantae; phylum Streptophyta; class Bryopsida; order Hypnales; family Hylocomiaceae; genus Pleurozium; species Pleurozium schreberi. The sequence goes on along the minus strand of VACF01000924.1, from coordinate 54,062 downwards.
CGCTCACACGAGTTTGCAAGTGTTGGGCCATTCAAGCGTTTTCGATAATCTGAGAGCCACTTTCCACACTGAGGCAGTCTACTCCATTGGATTTGTGAAATGATGAAGGGCTTTTAATTACTTTTGTCAGATTTGGGGTGCACGCATGCAATTCCCGTGCTTCAATTCAATTCACCTTCTAATAACTGATCTTCTTCTTTTCTGTAACAGTTTGCATTTCTGGCATGAAGTTTACTCAAACTGAAAGCTTCGGTTAATTTGTTCTATGGATGCAACTGTGCATTCAACACCAATCTCATATCTGTTGATGGAAGTGGGGAGAAGAAGAAGAGGAGCTCTAGTTGTATGACCAGTGTGAATGAAGAGTCCGTGGGGATAGTTCTACTATCTAAGGTAGGAATCCTCAAAGCGCCACAAATTTGTACTGTGTCTAGTTACTATTATAAGGCTGGTGAGAGTTTCATATTGTCTTGTTTGCAACTAAAAAGAAGTTCCAATGCACCAAAGAATGCAACATTTGGATACAATATGCAAAAGTTATGATGGGTCAAAGTTTGATTCTAAAAGCGTTTCTTCCACATAGGTACATAACTAAATTTGGAGATGTAGAGAGTGTGAAGATGGCGCTTTTGGGTTACCTACCTTAAGCCATAAAGGTTTATGGGAGGCAACCCATTCTTGGTGGCTAGGGTGAATGAGAAAAAAATCTTGAAGTTTTTTATTTTCCACACATGATAAAATTTGCAAATTTTGAATTTCATATTTTGCGATTAGAGGCCCCAAATTAGGTAGAAGAGGTGTACAAGGTAAATGGATCAAGCACAAAATAGGGGGCTTTCTATTTTACTTGCACCCTTGGAATGACTTGGAGCGGATGAGCAAGGGGGTCAATTCACCCTAGCCTTCTTGATGAACCCCTCCATTTGGGCACTATAGGGTGTTATTTTTCCGTGCAATAAAGATCCATAGTGATTCATTATGGCATAGTTGTCAACATAGTTGTGGTGCATTTTTAATGATTGGCTTCAAGTCTCTCGATAGTGCAACCAACTCTTAGTCCAAATTGAGCCCGAAAATGAGAAGACCTCTATGACCAAAGTGGAATGAACTGAATTGAATCTTCAGCTAAAAAATTCATGGTAATTTTGTTTTGATGGTTCTAGAATTATCCAAAAATGGAGGAGGAGTGGCATTTAAGCCCATGTTGAAAAACTATACTTATTTGTCTTTCAGTATAAATCGAATTCAAAATATTGTATAACTTGTCATTTGTCTTCTCAAATGGTGTTAAACTTGCCATTCTCATTTTTTGTTCCACATTGTTGGTTAGTTTTTTTTACCATATAACAATTGAGTATTCAAACTATAGATTGCATTATGAGAAGCTGGTCCTGTCAAGTAATGTTATTTGAATCTTATATATTAATATCTACTTTTGTGCTAGCAAATATAGGATGCAATGGATGCAAATGGACATGACCAAAATCATGAAATGAAGCTCAAAAAATGAAGTTACAACTAAATCCACAATCCAATCCATAGAAGCAACACTACAAGAGAAAGGGGTGTTTTAAGTATAGTCCTAGAGGTAAGATTTTAAGTAAAGACCTATAAGGAGTCATTTAAGTAATAAATTACCAAAAACATATGTCTTTTAAATAAAAATTTACTTTAAAGACATGTGTTTTTAGTAAATTCTTACTTAAAAGACTCCTTGTAGGTCATTACTTAAAATCTTATCTCTAGGACTATACCTAAAACACCTCTTTCTTTTATAGTGCAACCATAACTAAAAATATAGTATCAAGGGAAGCCACAACTATTGCATCAAATAATTTGTGTGGCCTCTCATACACCACAAATTTTGGAGCTATTTTTTATATATTCATTTGCCTTCCATTTTTCCATTTATAAATATTTATTACATGATAAAAAATTCAATATAGAGTTTTTCGAGGCTAAATATTTGAATATTTATTAATCTAATTGCTTCTTGAGGTGAGGGCCCAATTGGAAGAGCCTTTGCTCATCAACGAAGGTGTCTCATAACAATACACTCATGTCATGAAATATCTTAATGATCCCTCCGACAAGCTCTTTGCAATAGCATATGTAATAGACATCGTGTTCCATATCCCGCCAAAGATGTCAATGTATCTCATCTCCTTGAAGATGATGCATGTGCAAAAGTGCCTTAATGATAGGAGGTTTGCTTCATATTTCCAATGATGATAATAATGACCATTCTTTCAAGGATTCAATATCTATATGAATTTCTACAAAACAAATGAAGAACAACTAAAAAACATCATCCTTTTGAATCACATCACTAATATTTTCAATGATAAAAGATTGAAATCTTGAGTGGGTTATCACTCGTAGTGCATAGACAATGAGGACTCAATTATTAAATTTTCTAAATCCATATCATAATTTAATGTCGTAGTGTTGAGCATCCCACAATAAATATCTATGTAATATACAAATTTGATAAGGCATGCTTTTGGTCACCGTACCTCAATTCAAGTGAAAATCAAGGATTACATTCTAAGTTAGATGCTCTAATCTTCTAACATTATTATTTTTTTTAAATCTATCTTGATTTTTAATTAAAAAATAAGGAAATTGCCTAACACCAATGGCTTCAAGTACTTTGATTCTACCAATAATTTACTTATTGACTCTTGAAGGCAAGTATAAAAGTAATAAATGACTTATTTGGATGTTTTGATGGTATAGTAAATGCTTATGGTAACGGTTGGCATTCCTTTCTAAATAATTCCAACTATATATAATTGAAGTTGCAGAAAGTGATTGTCAACATTTTTTTAAATAGATAGATTTGCTTTTATGCCATTCAATTTTATTTTTCTTAAACTTTTGAAAAATTACGATAGCCTTCTTTTAAAAATATATCTTTCCAACCTGGACCACTTGACCACTTGATACAATGGTCATTTTACATTGTTTTGTTCACTTTGTTTTATTTGGTGGTGTTAAAAAAAATAGAATTAGCTCCAATCTTCTTGGGGAAGTTTAGTTGGCTTTAATAAAGTTTATTCATTGTTGTCCCCTTGATTGAGTTGAAAGGGATAGAACGACCTACTAACACTATTCACTTGTGTTCTACCAAAGGGAGACACCCCATTTCTGACTACTTATGCAAATGAGCATATGTAGAGTGCGGGTATATTGAGGGGAATTTTTCTCCATGTACATAGACAAGTTTGAAGAGGATTTCATATTAGAATGTTGATCATGGAGCACCACGGAATAGTATCAAAGTTTGGTGTCCAAGCCTACATTGGCATTAACCCGTAAGTGCCCTAGAGGACAAAAAGTGTTTTCACGTAGTTTGGAAGTCCAATTCAAAGTGTTGTAACTTTTACATGTGATGTCTGGATTCAATAAAACTTGTTGGAAAATCTGCACCCTCTCTTCCAATTTGTGTGGTAAAATTTTCAAATGAATTCAAGGAGTACAAATTTTGGGAAGCCCTTCAAAGTTCAAAGGGCTCAATTTGATTTCAGCAAAATGCATTTTGATGGTTGCAACTTTGAAGGCTTGTATCTTCAAATGTTAGTTTTCAATAAAAAAAAATTGTTGGATTATGTTGCCTTCATAGTCTAGTTATTGTGACCAGTAAAAGTTTTATGTCAATCTAAATGATTTGAATGTTTAGGAGCAATTTGAAGTTCAAAGTCGAGACATTTTTGGATTACAACAAACTTTTGGGGCATGTTTCTTCTTCATACAATGTCTATTTCCAATTAAATTATTTGAAGAAGTTTTTATAGTTGTTCAGTTTGTGTAATTAAAATTTCATATCAATCCAAAAAGTTATGAGTGACTCACAAGCATTTCAGTAGAAGGAATTTCAAAATTAGATGTATTTTTTGCAACTTTTCTAGACATTTCATAGCCATTTTGTAGACACAATGAGTCAATTGAATGATTTTTTCTTTCACCAATGAGTTTATATGTTGGTTTTGAATCACTTTATAGTTTTTTTTTTCATTTGAGCAGTTTTAAGAATCAAGTTTCACCTCCAGATGTTTTTCTTGGAAAATTTCATCATCCTTTTCAAATATTAAAGCCGATTACAATCTATGTGGCCGAATGACTCCAAATTTGATTCACATTGTCTACAACATGTATACTAAAAAATTGTATGGTTGAAATATGTATACCTTAGTGACATTTGGACTTATATATAACACTTCAAAAGCAATGATGTATTTAAATTCCAAAAGTCTGTGGACCTCTAGGGGTTTAGCTAGTGCCTCTAAAACAATTGCATGTTAGAAATAACATGAATTAACACAAATTCCAACATTGTTAAAACAAAATAGGGATCATCTTAAGTAAAATATTTACATTGTTCAAAATGGTTTCATTTTAATGGAAATACAACATACTCTAATATAGCATTGCTTTCAATATTTGTATTTCATATAATGAGGATGGTTTTCTTGTCAAATGGTTTGTTAATTTTGTTAATTTTGCATTTCCACATTTTGAATTATGTACAAAGTGGTATAACACAGAATGCAAGTTTTTTGACACATGTTTGTTGCCTCAAACATGGTATTGTTGCAATCTCTATGTAATCATTGTCAGCATCAATAAAAATGAGTGAAATGTATTTTAACTGTTATATGATTATCAATAGGTTTACTTATTGATCCCAATTAGCTTAATTTATGGTAAATAGAGAGAACTCAATTAGTGTAAACAAATGGAGGGCAATTACTTAGGATGCATGACAATCCATATGGGATGTGTCAAAATGTAGTAAATGTAAGTTTCTTGGGACTTGAGACCTCATGTAAGCATATTGATTCAATTTTTTTCAAGATTTGTTAAACCGAGATAATGTGGGTATTTATATTTAATTTCATCTCTAAAAACTTTGTTTGTGATTTGAATTATCCATTCAAGAATTACACACAAAGTTTTGAGAGAAGAAATATGAAAAAATTTCCTATAATTTTCTTCGAACTTTGTCCATAACTTTTGAAGAACTCAAATCAAAAATCATTCTTGGAAATGAAAGTAACTTTGATTTACACACTTTCTAAGTTGAAGTTTTCTTGGAAGAAGTTGAATTAATATAATTAAATGAGGTATGAAGTTATAATAAGCTTGCAATTATCGTAAGAGTGATTATACTTATACATTGTTCCCAATTGCCGCATAATTTATGTATACTTTCAATGTATGTACTAGAGACACTAAAGTAAACTAGTCTATTATAGAAAAAATGATTGGTTTGCCTTGTTGGAATTGTTAAATTATTTTAATTTATTCCATGTGAAGACAAATGTGAATAATGGGAAGAACAATTAGAATTTTTTCTGGAAAGTATGAATTTGTATGAACTTTTGAAGCGTACTGCATAATTGGCCCAAAAGAGTCTCTAGACTACTTCCAAATCAACAAAACATGTATTCATAATGGTCATCTTACTTGTCTAAAGCAACTACGATATTTCTTAAAAAAATCACTTTTTATGATGAATTTACACTAAAAAGGTGGCAGTTTCTATTGAAGTCAGTAATTCCTATGTTGCCATCATCCAAAACATTAATGATATCTACTAATTCAACCTAATGTAGCCCAAATCTCATTCATCAAAGAAATCTATCATGTGTTGATGCAAGATTATAATGGGTCATTCTCTATTTGTCTATCATGGGTGGTTTGCCAATTATAGGTTACTTTATTCACATTGGTTGTCCATAAGACTATGATAGAGTGAATGTGGGAGTTGTCTTTTGAGTGGATAGTGAGGGATTGGTGCATTTCAATTAATGCACCCCCCTCATTTTACTCAAAAGAACCCCATTGAATTTTTTTTAAATGATTTATTAGCTCCCTCCCCCCTCATCCTATAATCTGAGATGTTTGGATCTGAGTTGCAAACAATATGGGATATGTCCATATTTCGTATCCCTTATCTTTATTGTACTATATCTGTATCCGTATCCCATATATTGTATATATATCTATATTGTACCATATCTGGTATGCCATATCCATACTATATCTGTATTTTTTATTTGACGTCTCTCATTTTGTGTATGTGTGTGTGTGAAGGTGGTTTAATTTTCAAGAATGGCAAATTTGCTTCTTTTGAGTGGATAGTTACAATGGTATGTTCACACTTGATGTTAGAGGTGATGTTTGTAATGTGAATCTAGCCTAGAAATAGGTCTAAATTCGTTCCTAATACCCTCACTAACAACACTCTCTAACACCAAGTGTGAACAAGTGTAAACATGTTTGGAATAACAAGGAAGTCTAACACCAATGATTTTGCTATGTACTGTACTATAAATTTTTTTTTTTATCTCTAACATGTTTAGAGTAGAAAATAACACAGTTCCCTATAATTTTGGACTTGCATTTGTTCTAGTGTGCCAACATGGACCTTGGTTACTATGCTCAGGCACTATTCCTTAGTGCTTACATCCCTCCTTTCTATTTTAAGTGCGTACAAGAGGGCCCTTTCAGCAAGAATTTTATGCCGGAACCATGGTTCATCTCCAATTATTTAGGAATTTGAAGACTTCTTGATTTAGAGACGCGTGTCTTTTTTTCTTAAAACCACAGACTTGCATTGCACTTTTTCAAGCAAATCAGTATTCCTTTGCCTTTTATTTATTTTTTTCACATTTCACATTTCAATCTACAGAAAAACCATTTGATAAAATTCACCAATTTGGGAAGAATAAATGCACGACAAAAATAAAACCTAATTTCTTACAATGATAATTGAAACATCAATTGTTTCACCAAATTATAAGTGATCAACATCTTTGCAATTTATTGAAAAAGAAAAAATTAGAAAAAAAACATGGGTTGGTGCCAACGTTGAGGATATTTTTTTTGAGTTTTACTCGCTACTTTCCTTCAATTCCAATCCTAAACCAATCTTTCAAGCAACGAGCCTATTTTTTATTTTCTCTATCTTTTACTCTAAATAGGAATTTTAGAGATTTTTTCACCAATTTTTTTCCCCAATTCCACCGTCTAACAATAACAATGACATACCCGGCGGTTCTCTCCCCGAACAAAACAATGGCCGTGTCATTGGCAATGCAATAAGCGAGTGCATGAGTGCGTGTGGACTCGTTTTCTTCGGTAAGGTATAGTACGATATGATATGGTCCAGCCCGTCGCCCCTTGAGCGAGGCCAGTGATTGCATTCATGGCAATCGCATTCATGTACGTTCCCATCAAATCATCAGCAATCAGTCTTTTTTATTGTTAGCATTCAAGATGTGCACTGCAAGTCCTGTTGGTTCCCATTCTTGTAAACTGAACCAAAAGCTTTACATTAGTTTACAAGAAATTGCAGGATCCATGCCAAAGTGCACTCAAAACATGACCATTCATATGAATAATTAGCTTATCATTGAACATGGGAACATGGGAACATAAGTGACCACATGTCGGGCCCCTGCTGGCCCAGATTGTGTTGCTGTACAATGGCATGTCCGCTTGCAAAATATCAAGGCCTCCATTTTGGGATGGAGCCCAAGGAGTAAATTAAACTTGCTGGGAGTGGGTCAGCCCCCAATTATCAACCTCCAGCTTGAATTAGACAGAAGGGCCAGGGTGAACTGCCCCCCCTCATTGCCCCCTTTTTTTTACCCCTGGGGAAAACATTGAAATTCTTATGTCTGCCACGTATGACAAAATTTGCAAATTCTGAATTCATATTTGCAATCACAGGCCCCAAATTCATTGTTGTAGTAGTGGTGAAGAAATACAAAATTGACGCGGCACAAAATAGGGGGCAATTTTTACATTTACCTTCAGACAGGGGCAATCAGGGGTCACTTCACCTTGGCCGGAAGGGAAGCAAGTGCATTCTGTTCACAGGAATGTGGAAACCCTGAATTTTTTTAATTTTCCACACATGATAAAATTTGCAAATTTTGAATTTATATTTGCAATTGGAGGCCTCAAATAAGATGGGGAAGGTGTAGAACCTGGGAATTTAATCAAGCATAAAACATGGGACTTTTTATTTTACTTGTACCCTATGGTATGACTTGGAGGGGGCGGAGGGAGGGAATCAGTTCACCCCAACCCTTTTGAGAAGGGTTTGGGTGAAGTGGCCCCCCTCCCTCGGCCCCTCCAAGTCATTCCAAGGGTGCAAGTAAAAACAAAAAACCCTATTTTGTGTTTGATTAATTTACTTTGTTCACCCCTTGCAATTAATTTGGGGCCTCTCATTGCAAATATGAGTTCAAAATTTGGAAATTTTATCATGTGTGGAAAATAAAAAAAATTCAGCAAAAATCCATATTTGCAATCAAAGGCTCCATTAGTATAGAAGATCAAGCACAAAATGGGGGGGGGAGGGGGAGGGGGGGGGGAGTCTTGATAGGGGGTCTTTACTTTGCATACACCTTTGGAATGACTTGGAGCATATGAGCCAAAGGAGGTAGGTTCACTCTAGCCCTTTTGAGGGATTACTATTACCCACTCACTTAATAAGTGAATGAATTAATAATACTTTTCTTTTAACTACTTTAGCATGGCATGCATGCTACWCAAAATAAATAGTGAAATTAGATTGCCCCGCACTAAATGCTTGRAAAATATTTGTTGTTACTATACAATAGTGCACTACTTTTGATTTAGGTATTGTTGTAACTGGAACTCATGAACCTTCATGTGACTATACAAATAGAAATATCTTTAGAAGTATTTTTTGACTTTGATGGCATGTAAAGTAATTTCTTCAATAAAGCACCCTGATTATTTATGCAACCCGTAATTTCACTACAAACTTAGTTTAGATTATAGTGTCTGTGGAATTGAAAATTATATCCCATATTTGTACCCACATGTTGTATTTGTATTTATACATCATGTCATATCCAAATTTTGTATAACACATCCATATTCTATATATATCATGCCATATTTATTTGTATGTATTCCATATACTGTGCACATTTCAAAGTGTTCTTGATTTGGAGGGTGGGGAAGGGTGTACAAATTCAATTTGTTATTTATTTATTTTTGATTTGCAAAGGGGGCAATCAATTGGTAAGATTTGTGTACGTCACTTTTTAAAGAATATTGAAAAAGCTCTTATAACATACCTTGCAATTTTCTATACAATGGCAATGAGTGAATCTTTGATCAAAAGCAAAATATGATATTTTTGAAGGAATATTCGGTTTAAAATTCTTTGTATAGTAGTTATTGAAATTGCTAAATTCTACAAAAACCTAGGATGGAATAGCTTTGGGGAAACAATTATAAAAACATTTAGATTAACAATAGATTTCATCCATTTTTTAATGCTTGGCATTTTGTTGCAAATTTTCTTGTAAATGGCATCATCAATCTACTAAAGATTCTTTGTTTGCATTGTTGAAAAGAAATGAAGTTGAGATTTGGAAACAAGAACCTCAAATTAGACAGTAGATGTCAAAAAATAAGAATCAATGGCTTGTAGTAGAGGGTTGGTTTTACATCTATCCCGCACACAAAAACTATTGAATTTGACCCATTTATCTAAAATTTATTAGGATTCAAAAAAAAATTGATGAATTGATGAATTGGAAAATTTTCAAATGAAATCAATTTAAATTTAGAAATTTAGAGATTCAATTGTAAAATTTCCAACTTTCTATATTAAAATTATCAAACATTCATCACTCTAAAATTCATAATTATGAGTTGATCATAATTGTCAATAAAGATAGAAATAGAGCCCAAATTTAACAAGAATACTAATATTTTTACGGATGTGTAAGACATGCATGAGCAAAATGACATGCATAGACATTTTGTTGTATACATTTGAAAAGATCCTTTGTATTGCCAATAACTTAATAAAGTACAAAACATTAAATTGAAATAATATGACATTATAAAATTTAACAATATCTAATATTTACAAATTTGAAAATCTAAAATCTTAGTATAATATCATATTTATTAGTTTACAACTTTTTAAGTTGTCCACTTTGTTGTGTTTTGGACTCTCAACCTTAACAATATATCACCCCTATGGAAAGCGGAAAGCTCATAGGACTACTAATTTAATTCCTTTCGAGGTAACCTAATAAGGATTGAGAGTCACTTTAAGAGTGTCCTACAAATGACTCTTATGGGAACTGTAGAAATGAAAAATGCTTGTATTTGTCTAAGATTTTGATAATTCYAGGCAAACTACCTTGGTGATAARAYAACATCYTTCTAGAGTTAATTTTTTCATGCCATTTGTGTGATCCTCCTTCTTTATGCATGATTTGTTGTGCCCAATATGACCTTTGTCTTTTGAATTATTTTTAATGACGGCTACTCGGTTATTTAAAGTTCACTAATTAGGATATTTTGTGTTTATTTTAAGAACTTTTTGATGCTCTTTCAAAGATAATACTCTCAAGTTCTAATTACGTACCACTAAAAGTTAGTTATGTTTTTAGAAGGCTAGTATTTTGGTTGCATTAGCCTTTATAGGATTAACTCTTCTAAGTGCTTATCTATCTATGAGAAGGACAATTAATGTTTTGAAAAGTGAACTGCATCCAATTCATATTCATTGAAGAAGCTTTGAAAAATTTCTTTCCTTCCATTGATATATTACATGAATTTTCAATAGCATTCATACTATCTTTAAATCACGCAATTGAAGCCAGGTCAACCCTTAAACAACAATCACATTTGCCTAGAGGGTAGTCCAAAGAGGAATCAAGAATCTCCTTGGAGTCAGGTATAGGTCTTGTTGCTTGTCCAATGTTTGTGGAGCTAGCTCATGCAAATGTCAATAGTAAATAATGCTTTGACTTTGCAGCCTCAACGCGGTGCTTGACAAGCCATATTCTTCATCAAAGTGGGTCCAATGGGTTGAAACATTCCAAAAAGAGTACAACGAACACTTTTTGTCAACGATTCTCTCAAAACCAAGTCCCACAAGCATAGCCCCAAACTAGGTCACCATGAACAAGCCCTACGAAACTCACCTAAACTCAAAATCAGGCAATCAGGGCCGTTTTTCAAGGGGAAAAGCACTCTTCCAGCAGCATGCCCCAAGTGAAATTTCTTCTCTGTGGTAACGTCGATGGCCCCAAAGTGGAAGCTTTATGAAACCCAACATGGGACTTCCATTGACACTCTAGTCCTGTAAGTGGGGTCCTTTCCTTTGGGTGAAGACTGAAGACTCTCACAGGAGCTTTACCATCGCCAGAAGCGCAGGCTCTGCAGGTGTCTGCACACTGCGAACAACAGAAGCACTGGCAGTTGTGTAGGACGGTGCTCTTCTTCCTCTGGGAAAGGTAGGCTAGCCAAGTCGATGATGGTTCCATTCTGGATTCAGAAGTGACAGAGATTCGGAGGGAGCACGTTCTCCGAGGCGATCTGAAACCAGAGCTTCTCCAGAGCTCCAAAAACTTGCGCAGAGTTTTACAGAGGTTGCAACAGAGGTTGCAACAAAGTTTTTCCACCAAGTTTTGCACCCAAGTTTGCAACAAAGTATGTGAGGTAGAGGGTTAGCTGAGAGTTTGCGCAGAGAGTCTGCTCTGCTTGAATGTCGTTTGATTGCGTTTCTTGCATTTGAGATTCAGAATCCCGCGTTTCTTGGGCTCAGTTGCGGCCTTGGGTTCTGCTTTCGGAGCGTCTTGTTGTTTGAAAGACGATTGTGCGCGGGTCATCTCTTTATCACTGTAAAGTCTTTGCTCACGCGGTCTCCAACTGTGGGCCATCCCTACTTCTTTCAAGAGCAGAAAGTCTCTTTTGGTGGCACGAGGACTGCGTTCTTGTGGGTTTGAGGTTTATGTGATCCGGAGGAGACAATGTAGGCAGAGATTCATTGCTTTGACACCAATTTAGTTTTGAAGGTGGCCATGTTTTGAAAATTAGCTTTGSGTTTCGTTTGGTTTCTGGATTGAGAATAAGGAGAGGTTCTTCAGGGTGTCGAGAAGAGGATCGAGATGGGGGTGGCGTACAAGAAGTCCCGGAGTTGCAACTGGATTGCATGTATCATCCTCATAGCCATTGTAGCGGCGGCTATTGTGGTGGCTGTGGTGTTGATTAAGAACAAGAAGAGCTCGTCTAACAASAACGACACGCCGTCCAACTTCAAGGGCAACTACACGCAGGCTATGCAGATTGCCCTCACGTTTCTTAATATCCAGAAATGTAAGTTTTCTTGCTCTTGTTGTGTGTTCTCTTACAATGCGAGATGACCAAGATAATAGTACTTCCATTTCCAGGGTACGCTAATTCTTTCCTACCTTGGAGATCTTGGTGACGGGAAGGATCAGTGTAACCTTCGATCTCCACACCTTTACTCTGTTCATCGTTCTGCTTTCTACAACATTTCTGTCAATGCTCTGTTCTTTCGGTCTTTTTGTAACTTCGGCATTTCGGTACAATGTTTCTATAATGGATGTTTAGGCACACGAGATCTGCAGAAATCTACTTACGGTTCTCTTTGGCTTTCAGAAAAGGTAGGTTATAGTAGCACCGTAGTTATGTTTAGCACTTGATTTGGTTTAAGGGTACCAGGATCTGATTAATTTTGGTTGTTTTTGGTTGTGTGATATTGGCAGCGGGAAAGCTGCCAGCGAACTTTCCAATTTCCTGGAGAGGGGATTCAAACCTCAAGGATGGGAGTGACGYGGGATTGGATTTGAGCGGCGGATTATACGATGCAGGGGATGCTATGAAGTTCGGCTTCCCCATGGCCTTCACTGCCACAGTCCTGTCGTGGAGYGTGCTGGAGTATGGTCCTGCCATGGAAGCTGCGGGTCAATTGGCATCTGCCAAAACTTCCATTAAGTGGGTCACGGACTACCTCATCAAAGCTCACCCTTCTGCAAATGAGCTTTACTTCCAGGTTTGAACTTCKCATTGAAACCTTACTTGCTCAACATGAATTTTTTTCTAGTTCGTATCATTCATGATATCACACCGTCTTTTTTTCTGTAAAGATGGCAATTAAGCATTGGATGTGGAGAACATGGTTATTTTCTCTTGACCTTGCCTTTTCTTTGGCATTATGGACTTCAATTTTGAGAACCGGGAAGCTGGAGAAGGTTATAGGAGATAATGCTAAGTTGTACGTTTGAATCGAGAACATCTAAGAGTATAATTAGAGGTTTCGCGTGGGATTTAATGTTTTGGATTATGAACCTCTCCTTCTCGATTAAAGAAAACTTGACACAATTACATTGATTAGTCAACTTTGCATTGCGGTAAACCCTTGATTGAACTGGAGCTAAYCATTGAGGATATGTCTGGATAATCAATGTGAAAGTAAAGCCTTGTTATGAAAATAACATCTTCACCACTCTTCATARTGACGCTCTACGTGAAAATGATGTCTCTCTTAGCTTGGATGCATCCCCCTCTGGGGTGAAAGGGAGGAGGCTTTCACATTGATAAAGCCACATTTACAGTGAATGTGAGGAAATTTTGAGTGCTTTGCGATTTAAAAGGCAAGCCTGTGCTACACTGCGCATGTAATGTTCTGTTGCTGTACTCCAACGGGGAGAGAGCCTCTCAGCGCAATGGGGCGTGTTTCCCTCTTGGTTCAGCTGGGATAGAAAACTTCCAGCGGTGCAGGTGGGGAATCAATTGAATCTCATMTTTTATTAGCCCTTAGTTGCCTGAACTGAGGATTACAACCAGAGGGGTATTTTTCTTTATACATGCGATCTGTCATTGAGAATCTTGCGGGAGAGATGTGTTGTAATTTAAGATGGCAAACTGATGTGTACTTATTTGTTGTTTGGGAGCTCTGAAACCTTGTAGTATCTGTTCCTGCGTCGTGAGGTTGACTCACAAGCTCTTGTTTGTGGGTCCGCAGGTGTTGCTGGCAAGACTTCAGATGCTGAACCCGCCTTCGAATGCAATGAACACAGTCAGTACGGGCTTGAAGGATTACAAATCAACGGCTGATGGACTGATGTGTGCATTTCTGCCGAATTCGCAATCGGCTACTCCAGATCGCACTAAAGGTAAAGGATTAATTTTCAAATCTTTGCAACGGTTTGTTTTTTAGTAAATTTCGATTGTTTCAGAAGCTTTTAAACTTCATTGTGAAGTGAATCGTCACCGTAATTCATGGAGAGGTCTCCCTATGGATTATCCAGAGGCCTCGCCGTGAATGACAGCACTATCTTTGATAAAACAGTCTTTTTGAGAGTTCCGCATTTTTGAGAATTAAATGGAAGTATGCTGTGATGACGCAGGTGGGCTATTATGGATACAAGAATGGTCTTCATTACAACAAGCCATCAATTCTGGACTCTTGGCTTCATTTTACAGCGATTATCTGAGCGCTGCCAAGCAATCACTCAGCTGTTCTGGAAAAACTTTCACTGCTGCCCAGCTGAAAACGTTCGCAGGGTCTCAGGTGTGTCTTTGTCCCATTGCTTCCGAGTATTATTCGTCTTTGTCTTCGTCCTCATTTTTAAATTTAAGAATGACTCTGAATAAATATTCGTATCGGTTACCATCTCGTGCGAACCATGAGGGGAATTTTTTTGTTGATATGGTCCCTGAGTTCCATTTAGTTCCCACTTTGTGAACCATTCACGTGTTAAAAAGTCATACGCTTCTCAAGCTCCAGAGTCTGGGCCCTCAAGTTTCTTTTTTTTTATCACGTAGTACAACTTCAACATGCAAAAAACCAAACTTCCTCGAAGGGTTGTGGAATTAATAGTTAACCCTTCAATGCCGAAAGATTCTTGAATTTTAAATGACCATTTTGATCAATCATATCCTGGAAAGTAGAGAAGTTTTTTTATATCATTAGGTAGAGTAAAGAACGTAGCATGGGTTGGTGCAAAATATTGGACTATCGAAAAAACAAAAATCTCCATACGAACTCTTTTAGATGGCCAAAAAATACATGAGTTTAAATGTGGGCTTCCTTGTCCTAATGGGATAATTCATGGAACTTGAGTGCTACATCAAAACTCTGTAATTTCTTCTACTGCTGGCTTTATAAATCGTCCACACGAAGGAAGATATTTGACGTTTGAATCCCTGCGCCTGCACAATGGTGCCATTGTTTCACACATTTGCAAATATATGATAAACTTATCTGCACAGAATTCTAATGCCTTTTTAAAAATCCCCAGCATTACCTTCAGATGATAACCATTACCGACACCTCCTTGTTGTGTGTGTGGATGACAGGCCAATTATGTTCTGGGCAACAATCCGGCGTCCCAGAGCTACATGGTGGGCTATGGCGCAAAGTATCCAAAGTTTTTGCACCACAGAGGAGCCTCCATTCCGGTGAAGTCCATCATCTTGGACTGCAATGCCAGCTTCTCCTGGTACGATTCCCCGGACCCCAATCCCAACATCGCCTACGGCGCTATTGCTGGAGGTCCTGCGAAGAACGAGACTTACAAGGACGAGCGAACCAACATTCAACAGAACGAAGCTTCTGTATACAACAGCGCCTCCTTCTTTGGCTTGACCGCTGGACTCTCCGTTTCCGGTAGCAATCCCATCACGAAATCTTGGATTTAAAGCAAAGTAAGTATGAATCCCTGAGGAATTCATATTACCGGTAGAGTAGATGAATTTGTTTGCTTCTACATTTTCTGGTGCAACTTACTGGGGATTACATGCTGTTAAGATTCGGGCGTTGGAACTGGAGTTGCACTATGGTGAGGGATTCCTACTTATGGTAGTAGACGAGGTTGAATTTATTTGCTTTTACAGTTTCTGGTGCAACTTACCGGGATTATACTGTTAACATGGGTCTGTTGGAAACTGGAGTTGCACTATCGCGGGATTCATAGGATTCTTACTCATGGTAGACTAGTTGAATTTTTTTTTGCTTGTACATTTTCTGGTGCAACTGACTGGGATAAATTATATTCAAAGGGAGTAGTGCGCGTGGTACCATACCCGGCACAGTTTTCCGATTGCGGACAATGTCATCATTTTGTACTCTAATTGCACCGACTTTCTCTCAGTGTTTACTCTTCCGTTGTGGCGTGATTTCCTTCTGTCTTTCGTTCGGGTGCCGATTCTCTCTTGTTCACAAGCCAATGAGCCATTGTCGTCACTTTTGATACAAGCTTTGTTTCACTTGGTTTTCTCTATTTTCTTTGATTCGGCACGACTGTTGCGAAGAAAAACTCCGAACTGGCATTATTCTCAAAAGGTGTCGTGCCTGTCCTGTCCTGTACAATACTCAAGAATGTTATGCAGATAGTGAGGTTATCCATTCTGTACGTCAATCTACACCCATCATCACTTCGAGTGTTTTTCCTTTTTTAAAATGACAGAGTGGAGCCCAAATAATGCAATTGCAGCCTCAACATTCTTTGAAGAAAGGCATCGTTTCATTGACACGAATCTCGAAGTAACAAAACATGAATAGAAACAACGCAAGATCTCTCATTATTGACACTCACTTGTTCCTCAAGTCCGGTCCCGCAAAGCAAGTTTTCAAGCAGCTGGCGACCAATCTAAATACCAACTGAATCAGGACCTCTAATGCGGAAAAACAAGGACTTCTCATCCCACCACAGTCGGCACTGGATTGCCGTTCAAAATTACGTTATAACTTACCTTTTAACGTTTATTTAGAACTTTATTAGTGATGGCTTCTAGAGAAGTAGATTATGTAAACTATGATCACAAAATGAAAGTAACTTCCTACAATGATTTGCACCCAAAAAGTAGGGTGTTCCTAATGAGGTCACTAATCAGTCCATGGGGGTCAAGTTAGACTTTGATTATGGTCTGAAAAATCATCCTGGGGTCATTAGGTGTCCACTATGGGTCATTTGACTGCAATGGGATGATTTCCCTTAGGTGAATGGATTTCATCTTCTTGTAGTCAAAACAAATTGAATCTTTAATGCAAATTCAATACTTTCAAATTGGCAACCGGCAACCCAATCTCCAAACAGGCAATTTATCCAAACCTGCTAGCAAGCCAATCTGAAGAATAAAACAGAGAACATAATGGAGCTTTGCAAACGGTATCATAATTCCATGAACACAATTCGCCCAAGGACTCAATGTGCATACATATGGAAAAACGGATGGAAAAATGGATTACAGTAGAATCTCTCTAAGTCGCTCCTCTAAAAGCCAATAAAACCTCTAAAATTACAATATGTAAAGCCAATATGTCAGACCGGCTTGGACTAGGCCACATTACAAAGGTTGTGACTAAATCTGACCCTCTCTTAGCCAATAAACCTCTGTAAACCAATATGTCAGACCAGTCCGGGACTGAGTGAGTAAGGGAGGTCCTACTGTACACCTTTTGCAAACAATCCCATTGTCTTCCAAATTTCCATGAAGTCATGAACCCTCTCTTACACCTGTACAGTACCATGTGGGCTGGAATGTTGGACTGGTCCAGGTAAGAAGGGATTCAATTGGAAGAAGGGACTACTACGACTTCAATGTTGATGTGTACTTTACGCGAAGCCTGGACTGGCGCCACAGGTGGCTCCTGCAGCACCCCACCTGAGGTCAGATGATGGACATCAATATCATGGTGCGTGAGGCCTCACATGCAGAGCCCACAATGCTGGCTGACAASGAGCCCCGGCAGGGCTCTTCTGCTTCTGAGAAGGTAAGTTAAAAAGATCACAGATATCTGGAGAAGCAACGAGAGCTCTGCCTGCTGCTGAGGTTCTGCCATACGTTTTATTGCCGTTTCTGTGTCGATGTCTTTTCAGGTCTGAAAATGCCTCGCATTAAATTTTATTCCAGAGCGTTGGATGTCCCTGCAGTCACAAACCAAGAGGTAGAAAGAACATCCTGCCATTGCTGAGAAAATTCCTGAGAAAATTCAACGAACAAGTCAAGCCTGGACGAGACTCTGGTATTGAGAAGTTGACATAGACACCACAGCGAGGAATGACACGAGAAAATGGCACGAGGAATAGCTTGGTTATCTTTATAATGCCGAAATCCTACTTTGAAATTTTTGGAATTCTGCTTCTCTCGTTGTACAAACACTCCCTCTCCTGACAACGGAACGATTCAAAGTTGCCGTGATGATAAGTTATGTTAAGTTGCAAACTTAAGTCAAGCAATGCAAAAGGGTGAAAATAAATATCTCAAAACAAGTAAAATCAAGCCCACTTAACAACGGAACAATTCAAAAGTTACGGTAATGATAAACTTTTGCGAACTTGAGTAAACCAACAATTCAAGGAGAAGATAAGGATCTGAAACAAGTAAACCTAACCCCTCTCAACAATGGAACGATTTACATGTCACGGCAATGACAAGTAGAAAACTTTTGTAAAACAATAATATTCAAGGACACGATAAGTATTCGAAAGAAGTACAACCATCCCCTCTGAAGAATGAACCGAAACACTAAGGTACCGTAATAGTAAATTGCAAACTTTTTAATACTCAAGGACAAGATAAGTAGTAGGAACAAGTAAAACCATCCCCTCTCAAGAATGGAACGAATCAAAGGTAGTACGGTACCGTATTCGAAGTTAAACAAGTAGAGAAATAATTTACACACACAGTATCCCGGCCAAGCTGCACATCCTCTCCTCCCAATTCCAAACCTCCGAAGCTAATCCCCAAACAAGCTAGCAACAAAGTTGAACACGCCTTCCAAAGTACTGCCGATATCGTCTGGCACATCGGATAGATCCGGAAGTTGCACATCACCGGTAGCAAGTCCCTCCGCCTCATTAACCGCATATCCCATAGCAGCGCCCTGTGCCGGCTGCACTATGAAATTACCGAAGGCGTCTTTCGCGTAATGCTTGCCCACTTGGTGCAAGGCAATGCAAATGGCCAGCACTGCCGTCCAGTCCACACCKGGTGCAATGTCAATCGCAAACTCGGAGCCCACTCCCAACGCAGCGTTCATGATCAACGTCTTCACTGATTTTGTGAACACTGCRATGCGCTCGTCACGCTCGTTCACGAGTTGGATGGTTCGACCTGCGAGATCAAGGAGGATGGTGTAAGTAGGCTCGTGCTCTTCGTCTCCGTTGAAGACAGCCAAGTTGTGTCTGATGGACTTCGATTTCAGGCGAGAGAGCTTGGCGATGTTGAAGACGGTTCGCTCGCCACTGGCGTCCAGGACGCGTTGCCGGCCGTGGGCGGAGAAGCCCTTGGGGCGAACTTTCAAGTCCGGCATGCCATTGTATCCTGAAACAGGGAAAAGCATTTGCAGGAAGTTTAGCCAAATTACTACAAGATGGGGATCATGATCGCCTAAYGTCATTAGACGAGCAATCAGCCACAAGTGTGGTGTAGGATCTGCTCCAAACAAATGTCAGCATGAGCAAAAATGAACCATACGTAGTCAGTTGCTACAAAATTATAGCTAGTACAAACCCCCTACTGAAACAACATTGAAAAACCAACATTGGCGGGTTGGAAGAACATGCGGATGTTACTACAACCTGTGAATGTTAATTTTTGAATGTCGTTTGAACATAAGGATGTTGCTTCATCCATTAAATATTCATTGCTTCAAGAAAATTCACGTAGTACATGAATGGAAAAAGGAAAGAATGATCTACGCAAATCAAATCAAAGATATAGATACACTGAAGGCCTTTCAGTTGTATATTACTCGAAAAATTTCAAAAGTAAATTTACTATCTTCTGGTTGAGCAATTTGGGGTTGATCCGTTAGAAACTTTGCGAATTCTGAAGAAACAGGACAACGTCACTAACCTGAGATGTAACAGATGGATGCCCACTCCCCAGCAGGATCATCTGGAATGACGTCCAAGGGATCCAAAACGGCGTAGGGATTCTTGCCGAAGTGATGCGAGACGGCTGTCAAGCGCCCATCGGTGTCGAAGATGCGGTTGTCGTCGAAGCTGAGATGCGCTTTCTTCCAGATGAACCGCGTCTCCCGATYACAAAATAGGCCTCCCGCCACGACCCCTGTGCCTGGCCTCTGCGGTACTAATGATGCCAGAGGCGGTCCCACGGCCACTTCCACCAGGAAATTGGGGTCACTGATTTTCTGAAGCTCCGTGGGCTTCTGCCTTCGCTCCCCCATGGCGACTGCACCTCTGACCTGGCAYAACAGGAAAAAAGAATGGTTCTATTCGTTAGAATGACTTGGGTTGAAAACGCAACAAAATTGTGATATTCTAAATATGACAAATTAAAGCTCAAAAAACTACGACTGGTGAGAATTTCAGGATTTCAGATGTCTCTATTCGTTCGAAAGGCGTGATTGGAAACGAGCCAAAATTGTGGCAATCTAAGTGAGACAAAACTCCGAAACCTAGGACTGGTAAAGGACTTCAGATGTTTAAACAGGCGTCTGGGAGAGTAGCCATTCGCCGTCAATGAGTTGGGATGTCAATTGTTGCCGCAAGAGATTTCATGGATGACCTGAATAACCTTCTCTCACAAGAGCGTTGACTTCAAGGATAGCTATAAAGTTCGACTAGAATGCACTACTAAAGGTAAGAAATCCAATTTGTGACACTATCATATTAGTGCAGGGTTTAAAAAATGCACTAATGATACCAAATTGKTACAAACCYTTCACGGCATGCAACTACAACTCAATCTGTAAACACCAACTTAGCTCCAAGAAAGACCTATATTTCATAGACTACAGAGACTTCAATAAGTTCATAATACAGAACAAACATCCATAGTGACACAAATAGACTCCATTCAATCGGAACACAAATACGATGTCTTGCACCAGTGCAATGCCAGACCTCGATTTCGTAAGGAAATCCACTTGCTATTCCACTGAAAGACACGAGATTAAGATCCGAAAATTCTCTTAAAACAAAAACAAATCCACACAGAAACAGGTAAAGACGAAACCCCTCCAAAATCCTTAAACAGTACAGTAGAGAAAAAACAATCCACCACCCAAACCACTTGCAACAACACATCAGCAGCTTGCGATCGAACCGCCTTACCTAAATCAATGCCGACACCACCCTTCTCCCGGTCTCCAACCTGTCAATCCAACACCACGCCTTCGTCAACCACCAATCCCCCACCCTAACCCTACACAGACCCCCCACCCCCACCCAACGAAAACTCCAATCTCGTCCAAACCCAAAAAGAATTCCACTCAAAGAGAAACYCCAAACTCCTCCAGAAAATGCCTGCGCACAGCTAGAACCAGCAAAACCCGTACGAACTTCTCACAAACTCCCACGGATCCCGACTTCTTTAATATGSCAGGCAAGACCGGTAGATTTGGATGTAGCCGACGCAATGGAAGCATTTCCTTCGCAATCTCAGTCAAGTTCACGTGTCGGGATTGACGGACTACACCACTCCTCGTCAACGCTCAGTTCCCCGATGYTGCCAGTTCGTACAGTGATGCCAGACGAGGAAGGGACTCCATAGCCGCTGACCAATTGCGAAATTTCGGGGCAGTAAAAACAGCAGGCATGATATCTTGGGGTGGGTTTCTTCACTTTCTTCAGTATAACTTATTACTGTATATAGATGCTGGGATTGAGGAATTGCGGGAAGTGAAGGAGTGCCTGAACTCCAGGTGGTTGACAAGCTGGTGGGAAGATTCGACTGAAGGTTCGAGTTGGGGTCCGTCGGGTCCGACGAAACGGGAGCAATTTGCATGTGTCTAAAAACAACCACACAACACATTCTTAAACCTGCTGAATAGTCTCCCCGAAGGTGGAGGGATAATTCCTCCCTATAAGGTAAATTACCCCCATTACAGACAAAATGGGAACAAGCCTATTGTGGGCAAAATTGTAATGGCGGTGTACATTTCAATACCATCATTACAATTTTGCCCACAATGGGCTTGCTTCCATTTTGTCCGTAATGGGGTAGTTTACCTTATACCTTAGGGGGATTTTAGTTATAATGCTGCGAAAGTGATTGGGTAACCCTTAATGGACGACAGGGACGTTTTGAGTCCTTTGGATGACAAAAAAACAACTATGGTGGATGTAGAAAAGGTATTTTTCATCCATTTTTTGGGTAAATGTGAAAGTAGAGAAGTGCTTTGACATGAAAATCACAAAATTGGATCATTGAAAGTATTGTCATTTTTAGGTGCTGTAAATTGTAACACAAACTGATAGAAATTCATGCCCAAACCGACAAGTCTCTTTATGCCCATCATCAAATTTGTAGGTGATGTAGGAAAACTTTAGGTGTTATTGTCATTTTTAGGTGTTGCACAGCTTAACTTCCCACCAGCTAACCCTAAGCAGTCCACAATCCACAGCCTACCTTTTCCCTACGATAATAGGTTCGTCCTTTAAGGGTTAAGCATTGGAACATGTATCAAGCATTGTCACTGTTTAGAACGTCATTTTATTTAGTTCACTTTGTTTTTACTTTATCAAATTTTTCTTTGATTTTATTTCACTTTTATTTTCACTCTTTTATTTTCACTTTGTTATAGTGACAAACAAAATTGAGTATAAGGTAGGTACACCCCAAAGCGCCACTTATTGGTACTGTGCCTAGTTACTATTATTAGGCTATTCATATTTTCATATAATTTTATTGGCAAGTGAAATCACACTCCAATGCACCAAAAAACGCAACATTTGGATACAAAAAAGTGTCACACCTTCTTCATGGAAAAAGGCTCCTAATCAAATCTTCTTTTCACTCCACAACCTCTAATTCTTCATAGAAATTTCATTTTTGAAGAAGGTATGACAATTCCTCATGTCAAAGGATTTTTCCCACCATGTTGAATGTGAAACTCCCTCCATTTCAACAATCATGAAGCAAAGCATGATCATGCTAATTGACGYATTTTGTTTTCTTGGCACACTTGAATGTACTTCATCTGTTACATTTTCATTTGTACAAAAAATACTTGCAAACATTCATAATCCACGTTATGAAGATCATGATTCTTGAAGATTAAATTTACTTTAAAATGATGTGGCCAATCATGAATGTTGGGTGAATAAGCACATCGGCTTTCAACCTTGACCGGAGACTTGCTCGGGTTCCACAAGTAAAAATTGGTTGTAAACTTTTTATGGAGCTTGTTGAAAAAAAACCCTTGGTAAAAGTGCATAAACATATTATTTACCTAGGATGATAAATTTTGAAATTTGAATTTTGTATCAAAACTTTGAACTAGGTAGGGGAGGTCATGAAATACAAAATTAAGAATATAAAATAGTGGCCTCATCCATCCTCAAACATGAGAAAACAAAATCCTCACCCCCTTCAAATATGTCACCCTATCTACATATATTTCAACCATAAAATCTTGTTTTTTGTTTGTAGGTGGTCAATTTTGTATTTTGTAAACATCTTCTTATAAAATGTAAAATTTATTATACTCAATATGAACCCAAAATTTTCATTTGTGATAAATGAAAATTGTCAACAAAAATTATATATTGGTTGGTATCCCTATCCATTGAGAAGGTAGGCCAATCAAAAGAATCTTGGTGAATGAAGGCATTCTATATTTCTACATCAACCATGAAAATCATTCATCAACATTTTTGCCTTCTACACAATATAAGAATAAGTGCATCTTTAATGCAAGTCTTCATGTGTCGGTTGAAAATAGTTTGTAAACCAATCACCAAACATCCTATTTTAGAACAAAATTTTTAAATAATTTTAAAAATAATTTTTTATAGTAATTTTCATCCAATCATTCTGTTGAATTCAAAGGATTTTCCAAGCTTGCATTGAAGACACACAAAGACACCATTTCTAACCACTTTACATTCATTTTGAAAATTTTCAACTATCTTATTAACTATGTTTCATCTTATTCCATCTACAAAATATGATTGATTGCAAATCCTAAGTTTATTTTGTTAAATATGCACTTGACAAAATCATATTTGGAGTTGATAGTATGATGAAGAGAGTAGTGTAGAAGGTAGTGGTAAATCTTGATTTATTGTTTGATTTTTGTATAAACATGGTTTTTAAACTTAAGAAATCTAGATCCAACATCATGATTTCTACTTGTATTACATGCACTAATGAGACAAATTAGTGTAGATTGAAGCTTTATAGATGGAAAAAAAATTATTTTTGTCCAATTTTCTTTTTAAGTTGCTTGAACCCAATTTTAATGAAAGATGTCATATATTCTCTTGTTGTGATATTTGTATTACATGCACTAATAAGAAAAATTAGTGCATTGATTTGGATTAACCCTCAAATGCCTATGAGGATGTTTTGTGGTCTTTGGATGATTTTGAACCCAATTTCAATGAAAGATGTTATAAATTCCCTCCTTCTAATATTTTTTTAATCCAATTTTAATTAAAGTTGTCATATATACTCTCCTTGTGATATTTTTTGACTCCAACTTTCCTCCATAAGAAAAAGGCAAATGATTATGTAATGTGTTTGGCAGTTTTTTCTTGTTTTTCCTAATCTAAATCTTAATCATAAACATTATCTTTTTTGAAATTTGACTCTAACTAACAAAATGAAGTTGTTCATGTCTAGTTTCCACTCCAAGTTAAAAATTTGAAAAATTCTTCATAATGAATATTTTATTGCAATTTGAACTTTGGACCTAATTCCATGGAGTGTTGATTTTTAATTCTAGAATGATATGGTAAATTTTTTAACTCCACGCTGAATATTTTATTGCGATTTGAACTTTGAACCTATCTACGTGGAGTGTGTTAATTTTTTATTCTAGAATGATATGGTAAATATTTAAACACCTTGTTGATCTACACTATAATTTACACATATGGAGAAACTTTTAGGTTTTTTACGCCTATTTTGTATGCAGTATTTCATAAGAATTTTTTTAACTTTTATTTCAAAAGTTTACAATACCAAAAAACAATAAAAGCAAAAAAAGATCTTCATTAAAAGAAATGCAAATTTTCATGATCTCTTTATGATCTTGGGAAGCCATCTTTGAAATGAAAAATAAAATAAAATAAACTTCAAGCATATATAACACGGGAACTTAGGGAAGGAGGAACTTTGTACGAGCAGCTCCAATGCTGCACAGAAACACACACGGGTATTGCATTATGACGTGCATACCCAAAAAACACGCCCCAATGCAACCCATCATTGGTCACTCTTTATTCCCGGGCCCGTCACTTTCCATCCCCAGCATTTTGAGGAAATATGAAGAGCAAGGGAGGTGGCACACAATAGCAAAAGTCAATATTGTCATCCCTTTTCAACCTTGTTTTCCGAGCTAATAAATTCAAGCTCTCTTTCTTTGCATGAAAGGTCTATATTTAATGTAGAATYTTTCTTTTTATAATGAGGTAAAGGTTCACTTGTGGTCATAACATTCTTAACCTTCACTCGAGGGTCCCTTTTGCTCCCTCCTAGCAACCAATCATGACACAACCCACTCTCTCACAACTAGACCATGTGGTCATAACATTCTTAACCTTCACTCGAGGGTCCCTTTTGCTCCCTCCTAGCAACCAATCATGACACAACCCACTCTCTCACAACTAGACCAGCCAATGAAATTGCTTCTATTATAACTAAAATCCTCCCCCAGGTATATAGCGGAGGATTATACCTCCTCACCTGGGGGGAGGTACAACACCCAGTTAAGAATGTTATGGTATGGATTGCCTAGGTTGCATTGGGGCAATTTTTTTTGTAAAGTTTATTGGAACTGGATGAGGTCCGCCTATCTCCACTTCAAAATCTGGATGCTGTGCTTGCTGTGCTTGTAACAGTGTGTGCATTGGGCTTGCTTGCTTTAAGTTTGAAAAAGCGTTCAAAGGCCCATTCTTTCAGGGTTGAGAGAGGTATACCCCGAGTCTTGTCCGGCTTGTTTGCTTGAGACACCTCTGCCTGGTTTGGAACTTATTAGGGTTTTGTGCACAACGGAGTGCGTGCGTGCGAGCGAGCGTGCGTTGTTGGCCTTCGCCTCTTTTGCAATTATGTATCGCCGCGCTCGACTTCCTTTGCCCCTTGTTGCTGGCGCCGTTGGGTACCAACTCACTCACTCATCCCGAATTTAGGGTTCGAGATTTAGGGTTGCATGCTTTCTTTCTCACTACATTCTTGCTGTCGGGACGTTGAACATATATCTTTCTTCCCGGACACCCACCTTTCCTCCCATCACACCTTCTCTCGTCATGCTGCTTCTAGTACCTTGTTTTGTATGGTGTCTCTTGACTTGCGGATAATTTTGTCGGTATAGATAGTTGGTCCCGTTTTGCTTTTTACGATTGGTTAGTACAGTAGCTTCTTATATTGATGAAAGTCCCTCTCTGTGGATTAATGTCCTCGTCCTCGTCGTCAGTAAATAGAAGGTTGGAGTATCTCTGTGGGGTCACTTCTGATTGTTCTCAGTTAGGGTTTCTGTGTATAACTCTTCCCGTTATCTGCTTTGACGACAACTGACCGTAAGTGACGTCAACCTCGCAGGATTGGTATCTTGTCTGGTAGCTTCATCTTCCGCCCGGCTCTGGAGGAGTATTGGTCTCAACATCCAGCTCAGGAGGATGCTCATGCAGCCTCTAGTATCGCTCCGGATCAATCGTCACAACCTAGTTCGTCAACAGAAGCAACGGCAGCGGCGTTGACAAAGGCATAACTTAGTTAGCACAGGACTTCATGGCTTAGTAGGGCAATCGAATTTCGTGAATCGTATGGGTATTCGTACTGTTCCCTCCGTGGATTTCAAATTGATGGTGAGCTGTCATAAGATTATATACCTGGGTCTTTTTCTGCCTTCSTAAAGTTAAATATGTTTYGTAGGGATGATTGGGACTGAAAAGTGCAGTGCATTTGCAAAGAATCTGGGCAGTACATAGGAGCTAGAGTGAAGTGGAAACAGGGCTCCATCAATACTGGCCCAAGTGGATGGAA
Source organism: Pleurozium schreberi (assembly GCA_006891605.1). Classification (NCBI taxonomy): domain Eukaryota; kingdom Viridiplantae; phylum Streptophyta; class Bryopsida; order Hypnales; family Hylocomiaceae; genus Pleurozium; species Pleurozium schreberi. Next base: position 27,281 of record VACF01000924.1, on the reverse strand, counting down.
AATTTGCCACATCGCTTCCAAAGTCCATCCGCCCATGCTACCGTGCGCCTCGTGAGCTTACGTAAAAAATAAATAAGGACTGTACATACAATCAATTTTTATGTTTTCGAAAATAATCAAGATCAAATACGTTTGTTCTATTTCATATATCTACCCCACTCTACCTTTGTTGCTTACCAACATAAAGATCAGGATATGTTTCACCCCACGGGAGATAATGGAATGATTCATAGCTTCTTTTGTTCACAGAGATCCTTGAAACCAAAATTCCCCCACTAAATCTCAAAACAGAACTGCGGACTGCCTGATTTCTTTACAAAAAACGTTTCACACAATCTTCAATTTACAAAAAAACTTGCACGCTTAGTACACAAGCGCGTTGGGATTGAAGGACAAGTCTGCAACGCGCAAAGCTCGCGATCATGCCGCACTGGATTACATGTCCCCTCAGATCTATCATTGGTAGCATGTGGTTTAGAGGCTTTTCCCTTATTACAGTGGTTTGCTTCCGACACTTCATGCTACGGGGGATCATCACCATCACAAAATGAGCCACACCASGGTGCCTTTCCCTAGGACCACACAGGAACATTAACTGCTTTGTGTTCGGACTGTAGAAATTTGGGCATGTACAATTGAAAACCTAAATACCTTCAGAAATCCTTGAAATCGGCACCAGAAAAAGTGTTAGACTGATGGCTTTGAGAGCGTCCACCATTTGGATTACCACCACTGGCGATAAAGTCTTGTCGTGCCGCTTCCAACTTCTGCAACTGAAGTGGCACCCATGCTGGGGTCCTCTTGCTCACTATCCAGAGTGCCTCTTTCGTAGTTTTATGCTTGAAATCCGGAGATTTAGGACTCGGCTGCAAAAATCAAATAACTCCATACAGTAATTCAGTATCGATCTAGTCCAGGGAGTTTAGTAGTAATGATATGAACGCAACCAATGACATGACACCGAACTTCAGCACAAATCGGTAGACGTGGTTGGATTTGAATTCTCGAGTCATTTGCTACACGTGACCTCACCTTTGTAGCTCGATTGTCCCACCAATGGTCCGGGTCCGAAAAGAAAGCGTTCCAAAGCTTCTCAGTTTCAGCATTGACCTCTGCGTACCTATTCGCTCCTGTGGCTCTGAAGCATTAGATAAAAGAAAACAACAGACCAACCAAACTACTGGCACCTTCACATGATCAATCAATCTTACAGATGGACATGCAACGAAGTAAATACGACGGCCATTRCCTTGATAAACAAARTAAACACCCTGCCTAATAGATTGTCTCCGAATCAGAAATAGGGAATTCGTCAGGAAATTTACCAGTAAAAGATTGCGATTGGGTAGGACGAGATTGTGTCCACGCCGGTGAGGAACCACGACCACTGCCTAATGTCGCAGATCGATTACCTTCCACAAAATGCACATTATTCACTACCACCTGAACACCAACGTTTCTTATTTAGATTAGCAGGAGATCTCCCCTAAGCACGCATGAAGACACAAGGATAACGAGACACAAAGGTGGGTCGTACCAAACTTGTACTTACCGTAACTCAACAACGAAGCAGCAACCATCAGAAAAAAAACTTGCCTTGTATCTAAACCTGCAAAGATGAACGAGCAACACCAGTTAACCAATTACTCACCCGCGCTGTTCGTTGATTTACTTCACCCTTCATGAACGTGTCCACCATCAAACGCCCAGTGACATAAACTTGATCTCCTTTCTTCAAGTGATGTCCTGCAATTTCAGCAAGGGAATCCCAGAATTCCATTTCGAACCTGCAACACAAAAGCTCCCTCAGTTTCTTATATACAGAACTAGCCAATCAAGAKAACTTTCAACCTAACATGTACCATTATACTCCCCTTTAATTGCATATGTCATATAATGCCAATAAATCGCCTCCATCACCAATAGATACTCAAAACCTGAGCCAAATTACAATTATAAACCATCTGGGGACGCATATAGAATCGAGAACCTCCGCTGCAAGATGTCCATCGTAGAAAAAGCTTGAACAGGATGCCTCTAGGCGTGCCTGCGTATACTGCAAGTGGGAGTCCCGATTCTACATTCTAACCAGCCATCTGAAAAATCGCCACAGACCTAAGAAGCCAGCGTAAAATCGGTATACATTTAAATAAGAGCACGTACACGAATTCGACACCTGACCCAGTGGCGGATTCTGAAATCAAGAATCAAAAGTTAGAAACAAAGAAGGTCACTCCAATTGACAAACCCTACCAGCTGGGAGGCTCATCCTTCTTCAWCGAATTCTTGGACACCGCCAAACTGGACTTAGCCACAACTTTCCCCGTATCCAAATACTTAATCTCCATGTCCCGCCCGACATTCCCAATCAAATGCACCGAGTTGGCCATTTCCTTCGCCCACGGCACGCTGCTCGGCCTGGGAAACTCATTGTTGCTGTCAATCTCCACCTCAAACCCTCCCGCCGCCTCCGACTTCCACTGGCTGCTGCTGGCCGCCACCATCACCTTGGGAGCGGCCTCGGCGTAAGACCGCTGCAATGGCGGCTTTGCTGCCACCAACGGCACCCGCAGCGAACGCGAGGACCAGGAAGAGAAGGATCCCGTTCTCCGCAGGGCCAGGCCTCCGCGAGCGAACGACATCGAGGCAGAGGCTGCGGAAAATTGCGTAAGTGCTGTGGAAGACATCACGCGCATTACAACGGCGGTCTGAGTTGCCATACACAACTGATTTATGGATTTGTTTGCAAAAAATGGAATGGTTTGGGTAYWGACAAGCGAATTTGAAACGATCCGCATTTGAGCCGGGAAGTACGGGAGGAGCACAGAAGGTGGAGTGACAGTGACGCCATCGCGTTTTCTCTTGTTAGAGTTTTAGGGTTTCACGGTGTTACAGAGGAGAGCCTGTGCCTATGACCGTCCCATCAGTTAACTATGGTCTCAAGTGGTCTTCAAGTTTTAGTTTAATTCTAGACGCTAGTAACTTAATAAGGTAACTCCACAAAGAAATCAACCAAATAAACAATTCAGCATGTCTTCCATTGTTATATTGAGTTTTTTTATGAGTGGTCTTGTTGGTAGTCCAAAGGGGATTCTAGATTATCTTAGAAGACAATTTTTGAACACTGGATGAATAAACTATGAATATTCAAAGTGTTAAACATAGTTTTTTAAAAATCAACCCTAAACTCTTATGAATAGAGGGGAATACATTATAGTCAAGAATATACAGGGGTCAATTTTAGAGAAGCATTGACGTTAAGTGTAGTTACTTGAAGCTAATTCAAATATTCATCAACCTTTTAGTACTTAATCTAAGTTAAAGATATTGTACCTGATAGTGACCAGTGAGCATTGACAAAGGAATATTTCTAAGAAATTCATGGGAGATTTTTTATTTTTCAAAAATTCATATCTATATTCATAGGTATATGGAAATAAGAATAAATGTTTCTAATTCTTAAGCATCTATTGACAAATTCACATCACAATTTCCAACCTTAATTAATATTTAGCAAGGAATGTTGACTCCAATCACCAAATACAGTTATAGTGAGATTACTTTGAAACTTGTATTAACCCTTAAGTGGGATTGTATACATGCATAGCAACTGTGTACAGAAGAGGTGCTGTGAAGGGAATGCATGGATGAGAGGGTAAAATATGCCAAAAAATTTTGAATTTTTTTGTGGAGCAAGGAAGTATGGCAAATAGAAAGTGCTACAAAATTTGGCATTTATGGATCAATTTGGCACCTTGTAGAAAGGTTTGTACACCATAAATAGGTCCAAATACCAAGATTTTAGGACAATTGTTGCTGTATGTGGGCATTGTATAAGCAATACAAATCTGATTTCATTTTTTTTTTTTTCTGTTCATATATCTCTCATTCCCGGTGATTTGAACTCAATGATTCAATGCATCAAGGGAGAAATGTGTGTAATGAAATTGCTTGATGATACATGCCAAGAAATTGAACTGCAAACTACAAAATACAATGAATCGTGCCATTTGATGGCCGCCATGCAACCGTGGTAGACGGATGGTGACATGCAAGATATGAAGGCGACTACATTTTGGGTGTCCCGGTGACAAACGTTGACATGAAGCCAGTTCAAACCGGTAGTACACTTGATCTCCATAATTGTTGTAGCCACTACCTGTATGACAACATGACAACGGCTAGCAATATAGTGTATCATCTACCACGACAACAGTTCAGCTGAATGCCTCAGTCCCCAGGTGGTTAGGATGAATACAAGCGATTGGATCCTACAGACACATAGACACATAGCTCCACGGATCCTTGACAGTTCATATATTCATGCGCAACCCATCATGCAATTCAAAGTGCAAAATATTTATAATTTATAAGTTAATTCAGGTAAATGTTCGAACATTTTGCTATAAAAAAATTCAACAATGTTTGCAAGTTGTTCCAAAGGTTCCAAAAAGTAGTTCATAAAACTAAAACTAAAACAAAATCGCATTCATGAAAATGAAAGAGTATTACACTCTTACATGCGACTTCCACTAGCCTTGCTCTTCCTATTTGTTGATTATATGGCCATGCCATCAAAATTGGTATTGTGCTAAAAGCAACGTCCCTTCTGCCTTGCAATGAATCACCACGCATTAGCTGCCCAGTGCATGATCCGGAAATGCAGCCTTCAGAAGCCCCCAAAACATAACCGCCAACATTGCCGCAAAGGGGTTTTGCAAAGGAACCTCGACTTGATAGTCTCGGCCATTCGGCACTCCTACATCAGGCTGCATGAAGAACAAATCATGATGGTAAGAAGTGAGGGCAAGAAAAACATTCAATAAAGACGATGCCCCTTTCTACCTTTCTGAGGCATCTTGCCCAAATTCTCTGGCAAGTGACAGAAGCTGTAGCAATTGAGCGGACACATCCATCTGTACTCGCATCCTGCACAAAACCCCCGTTGTTTACTGCCACAAGCTACACAGTATCGGTGGAGGCTGCCTTTCTCAGGTCCATGTACAGGCCGATGTGCTCGATAAGGCGGCACACTGGGAACCAAAACTGGGCGTAAAGAAGGTGCAACAAGGTAGTCTCCTACTCCCAAGTTGAAGTACATATGCTTCATAACGGGTAACCCTAGCCGCTGCGATTCTTCACAATGCAAAATATAGGAATTGATGATTGACTGATCCACTACATAGCAAAAAATTTTGTGCCACCACTTATGTGTGGAGAGCAAACATGAGTAATTTGTGCGCAATTGGTCGGTAACAATAATCCCACGCATGTACTCTTGGTACATCAAGTGCACAGGTGTGGAAGGGATTGCTGATTTTCCTGCTTGCCTACGCTGCCTTCTTTCCACTTGGATTCCTGGTTTCCATGCATCGGCTCCTGTCGAGAGGAAGTTGACCATTTCTTTATCTTGCCATGAAAGTGCAACAATTTGCCGCCTTCTATGCATTTTAATCAAGATGCTGCCTTTATGAGTCTGTGATTTGGCCCTCTTGAGTGCACGTGGCAACCCTTTGATGTTGGTTTTGATAGTCCCACAAAACCAAAAGCCTTTTTGCATCAGCTCATGAGCAAGTCGGATACTTGAAAAAAAATTATCAGTTACAACTATATGCCATCGTCTTTCAAGCCCTGATACCAAATCCATAACCACCTGGTGGCCCAAGCCAAATTCACCTTGACCTATCCCTTTGCCCATGTACACACTCACAAGACTCACAAAACGAGACTTTGATGATGCTAACCTCCATAGTTTAATTCCAAATCTCACAGGCTTAGCGGGTAGGAATTGCCTTATCGTGCAATATTGTCCCTTATATGGGATAATGAGCTCGTCAACAGTGATGAAGGGTTCTGCATTGTAAATTTGTTGGCTTCTCGCATTGAACCAGTCAATGATCCATCGGCTCTTGGCTAACTTGTCTATAGTTGGTAGGATTTGCACATCTGGGTTCTTGTGCTCTTGCGTTTTCTGTACTGGGAATCCCCAATCAACTTCATTTGGTGATTCTTCTTCTCTACCATAATTGCCAAAACTAGAGTTACTCAAACTACAATTCTCTCCCTCCAACTAGATAGGTTCTTTTCCCTTACAATGTAGACTTGTAGGATCTCTAGTTGGTTGTGTTAGCACCTTCTTGTTAGCCACACCCGCAGTAAGGGGAGTAGGCAACAAAACATTAGTAGGCCTAGGAATTCGTGCAATGAGTGAGTTATCAACCAGGTGAAGGCACCTATTGATGCTCTCCCATCTCTTACACAACATCACACGTGGTATGTAAGAACATTGAAGCAAATCGTGTTTTTGGGTCCAATATAGACGTCGGTTGGGTAACTTCAAAATGCCCATATAGATAATGATACCCAACCATGCTCTAAACTCTATAGCATCAAGAGCTTTCCATGTCTTCCCCCCTTTAGTACGCATTTCTACATTTGCAGGCAAAGTAGGGTCTCCCTGGTTTGAAACTACTTGGCTATGACGCTTTGGTGGTATTATTTGCATGGCATATCGATTTGTTTCTCAAACAATCACATCAACAACCGTGTCTGGCCAATACAATTTTAATAGATTTTCTGGAGTGGGAAGGCTAGAAGTGACAATCTCTGTGGCCCCTAGCTGCGGACCACAAAATGTATCTCGAGAGCCTAAGAGCGTGACATGTTCACTCCCCCAATTTGATTCTTGGTAGAAGGCATCAAATTGGGGACCTGTAAGTACAACATTCCTGTATGATTCAGGGGTATCAGCCCACTCCTCAAACGACAGGTTGTTTCCATCTGTTGGAAAAAACCGATTGTGATTGGCTGACATGTCATCTTCCCAATCCCCTGATTCATCTGTATCGCCGAGAGAAGACTCTCCACCTAAACTACCGAGCCACTCAGAACCAGAGGACGAGTCATCTCCTGAAGCCCCACTACCAGCAATGTCATCCAAGTATGGAGGGAAAGTGACTTCTACCTGCGGAAATGGTGTCTTATTTGCTACAGTAGACTCTTGTGTGCTCCCCTCCTTTTCTTGCACGTACTCTGGAATGACTCTGCCATGTTGCCTATTTAGTAAATTCTTCTTCCCTCTTGCTGTGTCAGTAGCCAGTGGTGCCAAAGGTACTCCTACCTTAGGAACAACTCTTGATGAAGTTGGCCTTAGCTCTTTCGATCCAACACCTCTTGGAATTATGAGATCCTCCACTTCAATATCAATATCATTAGTTGAAAAATGCAGTCCACGCTGAGCAAGCTTGCGTGCAGGAAGTTGACTACTCTCTCCCACTTCTTGTTGCATGGGCACCGCAACATTTTGAAGCCTGCAGYCACTAACTCGTAGCTGAGTTGAACCTTCTTCCCCGGGAAATTTGGCCAGCAACATAGGTATGCCAGACACCCCCTCCACCCATTCCACAATGACTATCCCCTCCACAATTTCATGCGGCAATTCATGGAATGTTGTGCGTCCCAATCTCTCTCCAGTTGTGAGTACTCGTAGTCCAGCACGTGCAGCTGTCCATGAACCATGAGGTGCAGTACTTACAGGTGACCCATGATTGAAACTCGTCTCCACTTCCGTGCCAGGCTGTGAATAATTGATAGTATCTCCTGCAAGTACCAAGTCTACAGTGTTCATGCTTCCGGACCCCACCATATTTGGTATTCTTATCCCTTGAATTGGCCCATGCCTTGAAATAGCATTGGGGCCATGCTGTGATTCCAACGGCACCTTGTGGTTTGTGCCAAAGTACTCTGACTGTGTATCATACATGCATCTGTCACGTCCAATATCAGTCAAGATTTCATACATTTATGCACGTTGGTTTTCGGTCTCCATACGTTCCTTTTTCTTTGCTCGTGTGTTCCCTAGGGGAATACGCATTAGGCCTCATAGCTCCAAGGATGTCACTTTCCCGGTCACCTACCTCAATGTCGTCATGCAATTGGTCCGACCCTTMCAACAGTCCACCCCCAATGCCTTGGCTTGCAGTTGTATTTTTAGCTGCTACTTGAGGTCGTCCTCGAGTCTTCCCTCTTCTTCTTCCTTGTTTGACTGTCACGGGCATGTGGGCTCCCTCGGATTGTGTTTGTTGTTCTAGTTTCTCCGCTAGCACTACCCTCCGAAGGTGAGCTCCTTGCACTGTCATGCCATATAGGTCCCACGGACCCTCTCCCTGGAATAAATCCTTGCCCTGCATTTCTTCTTGTAGTCTTGTCTTCGGCAATTGTGCTGGTACAGATCCCCATGCACTCTCCTTTGTCATCTTGATTTTGATCTGGATAGACCTTCTGCCTCAAGATGTTTGCAATTTCCACAGGAAATTGGCGCTGGAAGCGCCATCCTAAAATAGTTGCTGCCTTCCTATACCAGAGGTGTCTACAATTTTGTTGCCACGTGAATGTTCCCCGACGATAGTTGGATTTGGGTTTTGGTTTCGCTTGTAAATATGATTTGTCAAAACACTTGATTAACGTCAACGATCCTTCAATAGTAGCCCCAGCAGCCCTAACCCAAGAAAACACCAATTCTGCCTCTGATTGCAATCCGGATGGCGCATGCTTGGCTACCAATGGATGCATTTGTGATTTTATGTAAATTATTGCATATCAGCAATAAACTTCACGCCTGCAAAGCACTTGCGATACAAAATTAGTGGATGTTTAAATCTATAGATTCTAATGACAAAGGAGAAAAACAATAAAATTGGACCCTCCACCTAAACCCTATTTTGTAAACTCGAGTTTGAACTAAAACACAAACATTCCCTAGTGCACTTTAGACCATAAAACTTGTAACCAACAGAATTAGCCTCTTCCAATACAACTAGGTACAAAAAATTAGCAAGTGCTGAAACCATCACTTCACTAAATGTCCAAGGCAACGGAACATTCAATTGAAATGGGGTTCTCTACTTTCACACATAATAGTCTACAACTTTCCACAGTGAATGATTCCACGAGACATCATACAAAGATGTAAAAAGTAATCTCAGCAGTTGGAATTTTAGCATTCAAAGTGATCTTTCCAAAGTTCTATTTTCATCACTCAATCAAAGCACAATCCTACTTCAAGATACACAAATAGGATCCTCTACCATACAATAAGTGATGTTATGAGAGTCAGCTTACCGAGTTTGGAATGCAAAATCGTGTCTCGCCTTGCCTCTTCAGTGGCACTTCATAGGACAATTGAACATAGTTCCTTTGTCAATACACCAACTTCAAAGTAGATGTGAAGGGTTGCTAATATGTCCACAGCCATCCTATCACTCGAAACCATATGAAAAGCTATTTGGTATGGATTTCTTCGAAGCTGCTCATGGAGACATGCTTCTATTTTCGTGTGATGATTAAAATTTGTATTGATTGTGCATGGATATCTTCACGGTCACCAATTGAAGAAAAGAAATGTATATTCATCCTATATTAGGAATCTTACTAAATTACTAAATCACATTGGGTATCCTAAAAGGTTCACATCATTGGCGTGGGATCTTCCCGTTAGATACAACAAGAAGATATTAAATATCCTGTAGCAATTCCTAAATTGTAAGGAGAGTTTCCTTCTCATTTTATATGTTATGTAAACTCCAAAAAAGAAGACAAATAATAAGTTACAGTCATTACTATTTGGAGTCAGACTACTATAACTTTCAAATGGAGTTACTAAAATCCTAGACACTATGTGTAAACAACAATGGAGCAAGAAGCATACCTTTTTCTCTTTCAAAGAATTGCCTTTTATCATCTTTGTTAGGTGTGCCCTAAGTAATTTCCACCAATTGTTGTATCGACTTAGGAAAACCTAGTTGTGTGGCCAACTGCAATTCCACGATTTGGACATCAGATTTGCAACTGATAGTTATAATTGGAATGATTTGAATGTAAATTGTAACATGTCACTATTGAGCTCTTAGTAATAGATCAATTTCAAAAAGATGGAACATTACGAACTATCACCTTGCCAAGAGCGTTAATCACATTACATAACTTTGTGCTGCTAACTTTGGACTCTTCTATGACACATGTCTTCACAAAGGACGTTGCAAAATCAGTGACATCCTCTGCAAAATCCAATTGCATTTGTTTAATTAGAATCTGTTACAGGAGATTTCATCCCACAAAAATGGACAACATAATACTCTCATTCAAATAGTATAGAGTAAGTTGAGAACTAAACAACGAGGAAGGGTAATATAATAGTTGCCATCCCACAAAGGTCAAGGGATAAAAAATTTATAAGGGCATACTATTATGGCCTCCATTGATCCAGTTTGCAAGGTACATAATGTAGTCAATCAAATTTACTAGTTCAGATTGGATGTGGTCAACCACCCTTTGACCTCACTGCATGGAAATTTTCCAGACTCCCACCTATAAAATTCATACCCTTGTTCAAAGTACTAACGAGAACTTAGTTGAAAGCAAGATTTTAAGGTAATCGATCACTACAGGACCCATGCAAGGATGGTGAGTGAAGCAACGTGGGTGGATGAGGAGGGGAATTCAGAAGCAAGCTTGAGAGATTTCTATATGCATGCACATTTTTGTACTCCACATTTATGCATTGATTACCAAACTGTGTTGCATTGAGAGTGGCTTTAGCTAAATCAACAGATTCTGGTGACCTAGAACCACATCCAAACAATTAGGAGATGATTGATACTTAAAACCTCTCAAAATAAAAAAAGCATGTAACCTTTGCATGACTAAAGAGTAACACATCTGAAAAACATGAATCATCAGTCCCTTACCTCTTCTCAAAGCACAATATAAACACAAAAATAATCACCATTGTCTGACTTCAAAGAACTACAATGGCCAATAACTCATTCACTTTGAAGAATTCTTTAGATATATCTAATTTATGTTTTTTTTGTTAAGTTATGCATCCTCGCCAGATGAATGACTGCGTGCTAATTAGAAAAGCTAATGATTGCCACATTGATACAATGTCTAAAGGATTCAAATTGGCCTGCAAAATAAGAAGCTTACGATATGGGAAAGATTCAAACACTCTTGTGAAGTAAAATCTATACAGATTTATTGAGGAAACATAAATTAGTATGTTGATAAGGATTGTTTCTCTCATCTCAAGGCATACTTTCACTAGTAGAAAACGTAGGAATTTTGACAGAATTGTGTTGATTTGGTCGCGTTGTCCCGGTCACTGTTTTGTTGATTTCAACAAAAATCTGTAAAAATTAACAGATTTTTGTAGAAATCAACAGAAAAGTGACCGGGACAACGCGACCAAATCAACACAATTCTGTCAACATTCCTGCGTTTTCTACTAGTGTTTATCCGTAATTTATTTGTGTATGGAGAGTTAAAGGACGAGTACGTTATGTTTTGTTGAGGTGATAGTTCTGTTCTATGATCTAGTGCTTTTATGGTATACTTTCATTAGACAATTTATTATCTTTTCTTCTCTTTTTATAACAAATGAAACGAAATTTCATTGCAAAAAGACAATAAAATCCCACCAGCCACAAGTGGCCTGGGAGCACAAAACACAAGCAAGTAGTTTAGCAGCTTTGAAATTTCTAATGAATGGTGGTGAGATAATTAACTTTAAGACCATGGAGAGCCACATTCGCCATGATCTTTATTAATGCATAACTCTAAATCATTGGATGAAGCACACCAAATCTAGTTAATGCAAAAATACTTCTAAGTTTAATCTAGTCTATTGATTTAGATTAGTAATTAATCATGTAAGTGATGGATCTAACGATCAGTACTAAGAGCTCTTAGAAGTGTTTACCGTAATTAAACACATTACTGAACACATTACTAATTAATGCATAAACACTTCTAAGTTTCTTACTGATTAGAAGCTTTCTCTAGACTGCAATAATTCTTTATAGATTTTACTATGTTGTAGTAATCACAAATGAGGCTTAGCATGATGTTCTGTGGAACTACCACTTCTAAGTTAATCAATGAAGCAATGAAGTTCTGAAAATCCATTATCGAAATCAAGAACACTAACTTAATTTTAATCTTACTTGAGCTTTGTTGAACTGGACTAATAGATTCAAAGTAAGAGAGCCCCAATTGAAAGCTCTTACTAGAATCTAAGCAAAAAAAAACGAAACAGAGGAATGATGATGCTATTTGAATCAAAACAACAAACACAGCTCCATCTTGGCCCCAAATATTTCTCGTACAAGAGAACAACATCACAGGAAGAGCTAAGCAAGCAATAGCACTTTAGCTGCATATAAAACCCTAAACAGAAGTATCCTAAAAACATCAATGTACGAGAAGCACCATCAAAAGCCACTGAGAAGAGGACAGAAGCTCAATCCATCGCTACTCACACCTCAGACTCATCACTCAATCTACCCCCCCTCACGCGCATGAAGAGAATCTTCTCCACCTTATAACTCTCATACACTTGCAACTACCACCGAGAGCAACATTATCACACGACCGATTGCACATTGATCTCTCTACAACTGTAAACCCTAAATTGCCTCTGTCCACAAATTGCTCAAAAACAACCCACCCTCCTCTACATCTTACGAATTGAAGTTTTTACGGAATACAATCCTGAATGTGAACCACCACCTAAGCAATTCGTAAAGGAAGAAACCACACTCTTACCTGTTTCAGTCTTGAGCAGCCTTCAAAGTAGATTCAACGTCTACCAGCTTGAGCGCCTATAATCCTTCTAGAGCACTCTCTTCCGCCTATGAATCTCCCACCAACCTCCCATTTGAAGCAGYCTCTCACACTGTCACCATTCCCTCGCTTTGCCCACGATCCTGTACTCTCCTTCATCCTCTCTCCATGGAAGTGCCCCATTGCTTGAACTTGAGAAAACGGTGCAAGATTGTGACCTCCGCGTTACTTGACTATAAAAAAACAATTTCACAAAGATTGTTGTAAGATAGAAAATCCTCCTAGGCGGCACACCTCGACTTGGTTTGTTCCTAAACCCTTTGAACCATCAATTACCAACGACCATGAGACCGGCTATAACCCGCTCCATATACGGACAAAATCTGAAGTCGATTATGCAGAATCCTACGGCCCTAAGATCGGATTGTATACCATTTGTTCCATAATACGTAGATAACACCCTTCTCCTAGGCACACAATACAGACATTGACTCATTATTTTTTTGGTGATGTGGCATTTGAATAACACAAACATTACCTTCTACATTCATTTTACGTGTTTCTAAAAATAAAATCATTTTCATAGAATAAAACAGCTTCAAACAAAACGTATGGACCATTTCAGTCCACAATCCCACTTAGGGATTAAATAACTCGTGCTCCTCCAACATATTTATATTGTTGATTCAGGTACATAGAGCATTCTTTTTTCTTTCCATTGATGTTTACATAAATTTACTTGAAGCCTCTTGAGTACAATATTTTTATGAACCCTAAAATATTATAGTGTTTTGAAGACCAAAATTGTATAAAAGTAAGGCTGAAATCTTCATTTATGTTTATTCTTGAAAAAATGTAATTGTAGGACCTTTTTGTTAATTTATCAAGTATATCCTTCCAAAATTTTAGAGTAAAAATCTCCACCAATTGTAAGTTCAATGTAAAAAGTAATATTTTATAGCATTGCACAAAGGCAAAAATTTCGCTTTTAGCATTTTTAGAAAAAGAAAATGTCCAAAACTCATACAATGTAAACAATATGATGGAAAACGGTTTGAGAATATGTGCAAATAAATTTAACCAAAAAATTTCATACCCATCTTTAGTAAAATTATAAAGTAGTATACTAGTAGAAAACTCAGAAAATTTAACAAAATTCTATTGATTTGGTCGCGTTGTACCAGTCACTGTTCTGTTGATTTCAACAAAAATCTGTTAAAACTAACAGATTTTTGTTGAAATCAACATAATAGTGACAAGTACAACGCGACCAAATCAACGGAATTTTGTTAAATTTTCTAAGTTTTCTACGTAGGTGGTTTATAATTAAAAAAAAATTTTAACAACTAAGCCTAATAACTTTTACAATCCATTGAGAATTATAAATTTCAATGGTGAGAATGTTTTAGTAAGCAATACATGCTCTTGTGTTTTTCAATTTCAAAATTGAGTTCAACAGATCACTTTATATAATTTTCTACATTTATTGCTTGCAAAATCAAAATTCTTCATATCTTCATCCCATTATTTAGAATTAATTTGACTTAAATATTTTTAAGTATGAATCAACCTATAAAACAAAAATAAGTTCATTTAATTTTTAGAATATAATTTTGGCTATTTGGTTTAACATTTAAATTTTAAAAATCACCTTTTTTATAATATTTATTGGAATGATTTGAAACTAAGCGTTACATGTAGATTATGATGATTTTCATTCTTTATAAACATTCCATACAAAAATTTCAAATTATGAAGTCAAAAAAGTTTGTTCAAGTTCTTGAAAAAAAACCACATGGGCTCCTTAGTCCTTTAGAGGTTAATTGGACAAATTTCACTTTTTGCAACATTCATTATTTTTTTCCTMGATATTTGAGCACTTTGAAATTACAAGTATATAAGGTAACAAACTCTTGATTGATTTTGAGTTTTTAAACTCTATACCTATTATTATTAGCTTTAGTGATTTTTACAATTAGAAATTTGAATTTGTAGGGGTTATTTTATTGCACAGAAGACAAAGTTTTCGTTACATTTTTAAGGTACAAATATCTTCAAGATATGAACATAAAAACATAGGAAAAAGAATATAAGATAATTATTACAATAACTCAAATCAATAAGGTGGGTTAACTAAGAACTTTTAATCTAAATTGATTTAACCCCTAAGTGCTCAACAACTATTTTTTGGTTGCTGACCGACTTTAGGCAGAATTTTTGGGCAGAAATTTGTTTTTTTTGAATTTTTTTTTTGTGAAAATATTGGTTTGTCTTTCAATATATATGTTGAAAACTCAGAAGAGAAATAGCACAACATGTTTAGAATTTTCTAGTGTTGCAAAATTCAATATTTGAGGAAATAATTGATATTTTTATCACCAGATCTAATGCATTTTTTCACAATTCATTAGAAACCACAATTTTGACCTATTAAAAAAATATTCAAGTGTTAAGGATAGAAATTGTATTTTTGGTGAATTTTTGAAGTTATTTCTTCAAAATTATTTGAAGAGAATCTGAAAATAGTTTTATAGTTTTATAATCTTAAAATCTTCTAATTTTTGTGCTTCTTTGATGCAAACTTCAAAAAAGTTATAGAATTTATATTTTATAACACATTTGTGTTTTGTCCAAACCCCTTGGGCTTTTACGGGTTAATTAAATGTATTATTTAAAAAAAAATCTTGAGTAAATTGAAACCATAAATTTTCAAATATTTATATTTACATATATTTATTTTATTTTATTGAAGTTTAGACTTGTATATATTTATAAAGTGAAATACAAGTTTATCCTTAAATCATCAATAAAAAGATTCAAAAGCATCTACTAGAAATTTATTGCTATAAAACCACCTAAAGTGTTAAAGATATCCATTGATATGTGATTAACCCCTAAAAGTCCAAAGAACCTTTTGAAAACAACATTGCAATTTTGGGTAGCTCACTATGGATGGAGTTTTTATTTTTTTTCTTTGAAAATTTCACAGAACATGTGGCCAAGGAGTAGCTTTAAGGCGTAGCAATTTTCATAACTTTTGACTACATGATTAAAAAGTTATTACATGATATGTAATTTTCAATATTTGGCGGCTAGCTCGACTAGCTCAAAAAACTTCTTGAAAAAACATATTTTTGAGAAATAAAAGTTTCAAATTTTTATACATATGTGGAAAGCTTTGAATCATTCCATTTTGATTAATGAGATGAAAGTTATAAGGGGTTTAAGTTTGTGGATCGGTATGGAGTCTTTGCACAAATAGGCTCAAATTGAATTGTGCCATAAATTGGATGACTTACTTTACATAGCATAGATACTTTTTGAGAAATTTGAATATAAGTGATATATTCATCCAAAAAGGCCACTATATATTTTGCTCTACCTATATTCAAGCTTAGATTGTTCGTTGACTTTATTCACTCCCAAACCACCACAAGCTCTCAAGAGCAACAAATGAAAGTTGAATTGTTCCCTCCTTCAAGTGTAGGTATTCAAAGGGATTCTAAGGGCATAAACAACTCTTACCTTCGCCTTCAACTTTGAAAATTCATAGAGTATTGTGGGTTTATCACAAAATGAAGATACGATTTGTTTATTTTTTTTTGAACACATGGACAATTTACAACTTGGTTTGATTTTCCATTCACGATGGTAAACATTCTTTACTTCCGATAAGAAACCATCATAAGTGGCGGTTTTATGTGCTCCTTCCTGATTCAGTTTGAACACGGAATAGAGCTTGCTTACGGTTCAGTGGCCTCTATAAGTACCCGCAGTTTCAGTTCTGGCGGGAATGAAGCATCCCTTCTCCGAAGAAAAATCACAGAGTGGTGATACTATAGCACTGTACAATCGCCTYGCATAGTTYCTACTTTTCAACAAACAGATTCACAACCCGTAATTTGATAGTTCGAGATTGCTTGCGTTTTGTGAGAACAATCCATTCCTTTTGGTAGTYGCAAAACTCCTGGAGCTTTTCTGAAACTTCAACTTGAAGCTCCTCTCATTGTAATTCTGGAGTGTTTGCACATCGTTCGTCAGGGTGGCTTGGTCGTATTAATCGATTTGGCTTTTGGATCCTTGGAGGTGATGCGCATTGGGCTCCGGGTTTAGGGTTTAGGGATTACGGGAGTTTTCAAGTGTTCCATTTTTCGCCCCATTCTCGACTTTAATTTGATTTGTGGTGGAGTGCAAATTGAGACAATGGCGGAGGATATGGTAGTGGATACTATAATGCCGCGCGTACCGTCAGCTGCTCAGAAAGGCAAGGGGAAGGTCGACGTTAATAGCGGACGACAGGTGAAAGGAGGGCCTTGGGTGGAGAAGTACCGACCGACTTCGCTGGCGGATGTGGCTGCTCACAAGGATATCATTGACACCAGTACGCTCCCTTCGCCTTGAATTTGCAATTTCAGCGAAGACAGGTTTTTTATTAGATACAGAGTGCAGGGCTCATGGAGGGGTAATACTTTGAAAGATAGGGTTTAAATTGAAGAGGTTKCTGACTTCAGCGATTTGGGAGGGTGCATTGGTTTCGTCGTTGTGTGTATGTGTGTTCTGAAGCGTTTTGTTTTGATCTTGAGGGCGTGATGTAGCTTTCTTCTGTTTTTGAGGAAAGGAAATGACTCTTCTAAGCGACACTTTAAGCGTTGAGCATAATTAATATGTTTAGAGTGATCAAATTTCTGTGTACATTCTGGATAGCCAATCCAAGAGGACTCCAATGCAGCAATGTATTGGGAGATGACCTACAGCCTACACAGTTCTTCTGTTAAGTAGGTGTARATTCTYAAGATCCATTAAGGAAAATTTAGGGTGTCGCATTTAGGTCTTAGGTTCCATTTCCTAGATCTTGATGCTGGTGTTGTTTGTTGTGTGCGAAGTTGACAGGTTAACAGGAGAGAATCGACTGCCGCACCTGCTGCTGTATGGTCCACCCGGCACAGGCAAAACTTCGACCATCCTGGCAGTGGCGCGGAAGCTTTACGGGGCTCAGTATCAGAACATGATTTTGGAGCTGAATGCTTCCGATGATCGTGGTATTGACGTCGTCCGCCAGCAGGTGCAAGACTTTGCAAGTACAAAAAGTATATCCTTCGGGTAATCACGACTCTCTACCACTTTTTATGCTGTTCTAATCTGTAAGCTCCTGCAATCGGACTACTACCTCCATGCTGACGGGATCAGATATTTCCGCTCCTCAAGGACCAAGTATTCATGKTTTGAGAATGACCAATTTGAATGATCATTATGAGAAAAATGTAATTTGACGGTGTCAAAATATATATCTCTAATTCGGTGAAGAACATTGCGTGTGCTAGTCTAAAAGCTTTTATAAGAGTATAAAGTCTTCATACAAAATTGCTAAAGAAATGAAGGCCAAGGTCAGGCCTTTTGGTCCTTTTGGGGTATTCCTGTACAGAACTAGTCATTTTCGTTCAGATACTAGGCTTAGGTTATATCCTATAAACACCTATATACTTACTGTAGAGTTGACCTGTAAACTACCAAGGATTTTAGAATGATTTTTTGATTGATCATAAGGTGAAAAATWTAGGTCCGATTGGGTCGAATTGTATGTAACTACAATCAGTGAAGAGCATTGCATGTGTTGGTCAAAAAATAGTTAGAACTGAACTGAAGAACTACTCGTATGACCTACTCAAAACTGCTAAATATACACAATGCCTAAATTAGGCCTCATGGTCCTTTTGGTGTAAACATATAATATATGTCCTTTTCATGAGAAATTTTCTATGGGGATTTGCAGGCCAAAGGTGAATGTGAAACTCGTTATTCTGGACGAGGCAGATGCCATGACGAAAGAAGCCCAGTTTGCGTTGCGTAGAGGTAATCTTCTCCTCTAATTTTCCTTTTTTTCCTTTTCCTTCTGTGTTCCCCATTACATCAGCTACACTGCATCTGTGGTTTACATGCGCCATAATTTGTGTCGTTTTACAGTCGTAGGATTGTACCTGCGTTTCATTTGTCTCGAAATAATTCGACAAGATCGGTTCCTTCATTTTCTTTTTCCAAATTTGCAATGTTGGTAGCTGTTCGTCCTGCTCCCATACGTACCTGCARCAACAACACATTTGCTAATATTTTCCTTGTCTGTGGCAGGTTTGTTTTTAGTATTAACATGCCTCCACCAGTGAGGGTTCAGCTGATTGATGCCCTTGCAGACATTGAGTATGGATCGCCGCAACTCCTTTGTTCTCTCTGTTTTCTAGTGATAATATTCTTGTGCCCACCAGCACCAATTAATTAGCTCACCAGGGTGTKACAGTTCCATTAGGTGATTGGATGTTTACTAGTACAGAACTTTCACTAATTAATCTTCACGTCCTGGCGCTCTGATTGACAGGTACAGATTAGCATTTGGGACCAACGAGAAGCTTCAATTGGGGGCCTTACTCGGTGCATTTACACACGCCCGAACCGCTTTGGTGGCTGCAGCTCGGTGATGCTTGCTTCGAATTTTCACCTTCTTTTAGTCATTAGCTAATTGGCCATTAAAGTAGTAGTGGCTGATGTTGGTCAGATGTTTCACAGATGCTGGATTGACTTGCACTACAGGGCACCCAAATGCATGAGAAAACTAATTGAATGACCGGGTTCACGGTATTGCAACTAGCTGAGACAGTAGGTAGATATTCCTGCAGCACTACTCTTAAATTGAAGCGAGTGTGCGGATCTAAACAGTAGTCAGAGTGGGACTGTGGGACTTTGCCAGTTCAGATGATGAGAATTATGTTATGAATTACGAGTTCGTTTTTGAATTGCTCTTTTGCAATCACCTGATCTCCAAAATAGTTTCATTCATCTGCACTGATTCATCCTATTAGTGAGGGTGCAAAATTCGGCATTCCAAAGTTAGTGGCACCTGGTACATTTTTTTTTCTCTGGAAGTTTCTTCTTTTTTTTTCCTGAAAATATTGTTACGCAGTAATAATTCTTTCTCAAATGGTTTACAAATAGTGTGACTTTTGCAGATCAGTAGTTTTGCATGTGCTAATAGTTGTAGATTTTCTTACACAATTTTCATATGTGAAGTCAATCAGTTTTAGCGGGAGTCCAATTCCAAGAGACGACAGGAATTATGGTTCCTTAGATGCTGGAAAGAGACTTTCACTCAATTCAAGGATTAGATTTAGCTGAGGAATTATGCCATACAATTTTTGTTCACTGTAGATTGAAGCATGCCAAAGGGACCCCTCCCTAAGATACTTGAAAAAGATGCAAAAGGGATTCCAGCCTCATTGACCACTGTATGAGTGGAACTCGCCACAACGAAAGTGAGTTAAAAAAGATTGACAACATCCACGACTTTTACAAGCAGACCAAACTACTTGCAAGGCCTTGCACACGAATATCAGTTCTCCAACAATTAGCAATCCTCTTAGAAATATCAAACAGACTGAATTCACTGCATACTCCATCATGCCATCACAACTTCGCAATATCTTGATGGCACCCTCCTTCAACAGTTTAATGAAGGCACATGCATAATTGCTCGCTCGCACTACCTCCAAGATCCAACGACATCAAAACTACGACAACTATTAGAGGACCCTAGCTCTCATCCAAGCTTCAAACACGTTAACTGACAGCACTTGATACATCCTCAACTCTCTGAGACCTCTAAACTACGAGCATTGGTTCATTACAATTGATCAATTGATTAACTGGTACTTAACAGTCTCAATTAACTGTCAACTTACTATTTCAATGTTGCACTCCAAGCATGTTCACAATCAGGAACTGCAGCGACATGAAGCTCAAACCAAACTCGGCATAATCAGACACAACCTCCGTCCAAGTCCTTCGGCTCCTCAAGCTCATCGGGAAATACTCACTCAAGCCCATTGGAATGACAGCGTACAGCGCCCCCATGCACTCCACCATCTGGAAATTCTCAAGGATTCGATCACTACGACAGGATGCCAGATTGCGATTGTTGAAAGCTTGATGCATCCCGTGATCAGTCAATCCGCGCATACGAAGAAACGGAGTGTCGAGAAACTCCGTCGTCAACTGGGTCCGGAGAGGGTAGCGCCAGTTGTGGAGCTTGTACGAGCCAGCTTCGAAGTCGATCTCGATGAGGTTCATGGTAGGGATGGAGTCCTCGACGACGAAGTCGGCGAAGAAGAGACGACCATTGAGCTGGCGATCTGCATTTGCCATGGGTTTGCCAATAGCTCTGTGTTGTGGGGACCCCACTAGTTTAGATTTCAGACCGCACTGTCTGAACTGTAAGAAGTCCCAAAAGAACGGATTATTGCCATTTTAATGAAATTCGCAGTAAATTCAGTAGTGACACGATGTAAAGTGAGATTGAGCAAAGTCAGTACAGCCACAACGAAATTGAAAAAATGAAAATCGACAACATCCACTACTCAGTCTCTATAGACCAAACTACTTGCAAAAAGCCAAAAACTTGCATGATCAGAAAATCAGTTCACCAACAATCAGCAATCTTCATCGAAAAACCAAACAGACTGGATTCACTGCATGCATTCTCCATCATGGCATCATGCCATTAACAGTTGACAATATCTTGATGACACTCTCCTCGAACAGTTTAATTAAGGCACGTGGATTGCTAGCAATGCCTGCGAGATCCGATAACATCAAAACTACGACAACTACTCATCTAAACTTCGAACATGGCTGTAATTAAAC
The DNA here is from genome assembly GCA_006891605.1 of Pleurozium schreberi. NCBI lineage: Eukaryota > Viridiplantae > Streptophyta > Bryopsida > Hypnales > Hylocomiaceae > Pleurozium > Pleurozium schreberi. Next base: position 5,975 of record VACF01000924.1, on the reverse strand, counting down.
AAACGGTAATTCATTCTGAACTCTCTTCAGGAGACATCTTAACTACAAACATTAGGACATTGCAAAGAGTACTAACTATAGTCTCAACCGTCCTCTAGCTACTACAATGTTGTGCTCCAGCACGCCAGGAATACAGCCTCCACTAGTTGTCTCATCTAAAATACTAACAGTGCAAACCAACATGTATATCTGGAGTGTTGTAGGACCAGATAAACAAATGACAGGGTAAATAATCTAGATCCATGAAACGTACTAGATCCATGAAACGTACTAGATCCATGAAACGTACTTAACGTAATTACTAGCTTGTTGCAAGTCCATCTAGACCTCCGTACTAAGTACTATGGCTTCACGGCACTCGGCCTGTAAGGTACCCTATCCAACCAAACTTGCAGCGACATCTCCTCCGGGCAATCCCCAACAATCTCCGTCTTCGACACCCCTGTCAGCACATCATACTGCAGCACGTAATCCTTCAACGCCACCCAGATCACACTTCCTTCCGCCATGCAGCTAAACTCCCAACGGAATTCGCCAAGTGGTTCCGTCCCGAAGAACCCCATCAAATCCAACAAATCATTCTGCCTGGTCTCATTATCATCTACCCCTTCACTTTCATTATCATCTTCCCCTTCACTTTCATTATCATCTTCCCCTTCACTTTCAATATCATCTTCCCCTTCACTTTCAATGACGCTCCTCACATCCTCCGGCAACACAATCCGAAGCGCCCCATGCACAAACCCGTCTCCACGCATGTTCACGATCAGGAACTGCAGCGGCATGAAGCTCAAACCAAAGTTGGGATACTCGTCCAASACCTCCGTCCAAGTCCTTCGGCTCCGCAAGCTCATGGGCAAATACTCACTCGTGCTCATTGGAATCACGGCGTACAGCTCCCCCATGCACTCCACCATCTGGAAAAGCCCGAGTACGCTATCGGGGACGCAATCACTGTTACGGGATGCCAGAGTTCGAGTGTGGAGAGCTTGATGCATCGCCTGATCAGTCAATCCACGCATACGAAGAAACGGAGTGTCGAGAAACTCCGTCACCTGGGTCCGGAGAGGGTAGCGCCAGTTGTGGAGCTTCCACGAGCCAGCTTCGACGTCGATCTCGATGAGGTTCATGGTAGGGATAGAGTCCTCGACCACGACGTCGGCGAAGAAGAGACGCCCATTGACKTGTGCGCTGGCGATCTGCCTTTTCCATGGGTTTGCCGAAAGCTCCCTGTTCTGAGGTCCCCATGAGGCTCCCTGGTTGAACCTCCGACACCGCCATGCGTTGGAAGTGGAGGAGTAGAGGCAGACAAAGTCGGGGAATGTGAGAGTGACTGTGTAGGTCTGGGATTCCGTGTCGACCAAGAGGTGGGCTTGGACTCCTTGGTACGACCAAAACTCCATACCGACATCCATTGAATTCGCTGGTGGAAGCACCCTGGATTCTTCTGTGGAGGGGTTGAGTACCAAAAGCGATTGCCATTGTTGCCCGACCCCGACGGAAGACTGGGATTGGTCAGCTACGGGAGTAATGGTGGACTGGTCTTCCGCTTGTGCACCATGGAATCTCCTGAAGTGGATTGGCGATGTGCGATGTGTGTCGGAGCCTTCGTCATCTCCAAGGGTGTCGGAGCCTTCGTCATCTGTAAGGGTGTCGTCGCCGGGGAAAGGCAATTTGATGAGGAGAAGACCTCCGGAGCCTGCGACGATCATGTTACCAGGGTGATTTACCCGACGGTGATAGAGCTTGTAGGGGTCGTCGCGAGTGGCGATGAAGGGGTGGACAATGCCTGAGTCGCCGTGGACGCCAGACCAGATCCACGATGGATTCGCAGGGGTGCGATGCTGGCGCTCATGGTTGCTCATGGTGATTTACGGCTGCAAAGGCGCACACGGATTAATCCATTTTTATTTATTTAATATATCACTGACTAAACTCACTGTCTGATGCCACTAGCACTTTGTTGGAAGGCCTTGCCAGTTATGGGCTGCATACTAGCGGCATGAGAGTTAATTAGCTAGATTATTTAATGATTGTTTCGAGGAAAACTGGAAAAGGAATCCAGGGAGGTTAATTCACTTTGTTGGGTGATTTCGTGTGCAGCCTAATTTTGGTTTGTTCGGATTAGGAGGGGATAGGAGCTGGCATGCACGCATGGGCTTCACTTGGGCGGGTAGTTACCTTGCAAACCCCACTTATTTTGTTAATTCAAAACCATCATAATTCAATGTTTTGCATGCATCTCAGATCTTGAAAATTTGGAATGATCAAGACTTTAATTTGTAAAATCTAATTATGTCAGTCTGTACAGCTCTGGACAGGTGTATTTCTTTTCGCTCCATGTCCGATGTGGTTTGTGAAAAATCCTCCTTTTCTCCAGGTTGCTTCCCTGTAGTTGCAGATAATTATTGTCTAATTAAACAGTCACGAGATGTTTCAATATAATTATACTCTCTTTAGATCGGGGAGCTTGGTTGGCTCATGTTCCCTTCTTACGTACACAAGGTCCAATTAGCTTCTGGGGCTCTCTATCTCCTCACTCCAGTACGAAAGTTAACGTTTTGGACGTGGTCCTTTTTAARAKTACTGCTGAAWTTTTTATTCTACCCTCTGATCAACATGTCAGTCAGTCTCGCTCTTCAAAAACATTGAAAGGCGTCTCAACGAATGCCGGTTGTTTTGCATCTCGTSATCGACTTCAGGAGAGAAACTGGAACTCAAGCGAATGTACAAGCAGCTGCTAGTGTTAGGAACAGAAGGCACTCAGTGGACATGAATTAATCATGCTTTGACCACTCAGACAGATTTACAATTGAATTTGCAGTGATCCGCAGCCTGCGATTCTTTCGAGGCAAAATTATTTGATTCTAGCTTGTCAACAAGCTAAGATCGACAGGCTTGAGCTGCAGTGCTCTTTATATATTCTTCGTGTACGTGTGCAGACGGGAGGTGAGGTGAGCTAGTTCCGTTTAGCAACTCAACAGATCGAACAAAGAGCTTCGATCAATGGTCGATCTCCCCATGGAAGTTTCACGAAGGTAATCTACGTACGTACTCAGATATTAAAAGTTTCTTCACGTGTTCGGACGATCGATCAGAAGAAAAAAAAATCAATACATGTTTCGCTGTGGAATAGTTTGGCCCTTAGTTATCCCAATATTAAGGCATGCATTCTGGCATTCGATCTAGCTAGCTAGTTGATTCTTTCCAATTGGTTGGAAATCAGTATCAACTTTAATTATTGCAGATCTCACGGCAGAGTAATCCAATTCTATTAATAGTTCCGTATGACTGAGGATTAAGTAGTACTATCTTTTCTTTAAAACGTGAATTGGTAATCAGAAATTTCTCTACTCAATGGATTATAGAAKTACTGATATTAATAAAACCCGCTGTATGTACGTCTGTATGTCATGTGCAGGTCGAAATTTAGAATCTAAACCGGGAAAATCATAACATGGAGAGTTGAGGAAGTAGTTCAGCGCAAGCTTTAAGATAATTATCTATTTTCCATACATTTGGGTACAAGTACCCTAATCCATTTAGTTTGATGTAGATGAATTATAATCTGTCTTACGCATCATTCTGTGCCCGGCTTCAAACTGCTCAAAGCACGAGTTAATTAACTATATTATGATGCTCAATCTTGATTTATTTCCAGAATTATGACAATGGAGCTAGTGGTATGACCTCTAGGCCCGTGTGGGCACGTGCCCGTCGCCCTCTTCATCATGATTTCGCTCTAGCCGAGGTAATTAAGGCCGGATCTGAAGGAAAGTTAAGGTGACAAGCATGCTTCATACGCAGGTCAATTAATGGTGAAGTTCTGGCTGGAGTAAGTATTGGGTGGTGAGGTTGCTCTCACAAATTTTCTTTTCTGGTGTTGGAGAGCCGTAACTATGTAACTACACAGCCGTTCAGACATGACAGACATGTCTCGTTTTGGGAAAGACGAAAATAAAAAAAAAGGGCCCTCTGGAGTTAACTGACTGCTAACTAAAGTGTCTGTTTAGTCATTTTGTTCCATTATGCTTTCCATTGACCACGTAGGATATATAGGCTGGTGAGCAGTTCTGATCTCATTCTGATTAAATTATGATGCATAAATTGAAAAAGTCACAGTAATTTCAAATTTTTGAAGAAGAATTTGAAAAAAAACTGCTTCTAAGAGATGAGTTTGCTCCATCTCTGAACATAAAAAATAATAATCTCCACTCAACCATCCTGGCAAAAAAGTGCATACAAAGCAAGGGATAGTGAGGTTGTTGACACGCTCATAGGTTGTCAGTTAACTTATGACTTACAAGTTAACCAATTCGTTGAATGTCAGGTGACAAGGGCTAGAGTATCTCTTAATTGGCGTATCTCAAATGTTTAAACAGAAAGATCATTTAGATCGTCATGTAGATACTGAATCGGCACCAGTTGAATTGCCAACCATAATGCTAACACAGCAAATACCGTACCACAAGGAAGGCAGGTCATATCCRAACTAACCAATTTCAAAGCCTGCCAAAGTTAATCCAGTGTATAGGAGACATCATGAATAGAAGATCGCCTCTCTCAAGTCCCAACACAACTACTGGTACATGAAGATGCGGAAACCAAGTGCCTTACAGACACAAGTTTGTACAGAAAACCTCATAGTCCGGAGTCAGTTGCACCAATAATGCAAAGCATTCGGTCTGAGCCTAACCAACTAGGAGTCATTTACCCACCCACACCGCTGGGTGTTATAATCCAGCCGCTTCAGAACACATTGAACGTGTCCACCAAATCCTCGCATCGCTCTCCTCAGACGAGGGACACCAAACTCATCCGTCTAAGGAAAGTGGAAGACCCTTGTGTATCCTTCTCACTGCAGTACTCCTTCAGCATCCGGTTCAATACAAAGACTTGCCCCGGACGTATCAGCAGCCGTAAAACGGGTCCCAGATTCGAGGAAGCGATCCCGTGCGCCACGATCAGCACTTCGTCAATCACTTCAGCGACGCGCCGACCCACAAGCTCATATGCCGTTAGTTCGTCAACTCACCTGAAACACAGTTCCATCACGCGTCAGACACGCCACCATGCCAGTCCCGCTAATTCAACGACAGCATCACCAACCACTCCAACACGACGAAACCCACATCAACTGCATTCCAAATCAAACAAAACAAAACAAAACACCAGCTCAAAAAAATCGACGAAGAAACTACGACACCTCCCGACCAACTCAAAAATGCATGCAACGCAGACACCAACAAACCTACCGACTCGCTCGCAAAAAACAAACACTCACACCTTCAAGCTCAGACCAAACGAGACAACTACCGGCAACCGTCACAACCGAGTCGCAGCCAACGCCAACAGGGCCTGATAGAGTCCCAAACACACACCGCCTGCTCGTCCACAAGCGCGGGAAACAGGAACTACAAACCCCCCGGATGAAGGCCAGATTCGCTTGCCTTCATCCGTGTCACACAAGGAGCATGACAAATCACTAACCTGGCTAACCTGCAACTGGACTGGGCACAGCACCACCTGTGGCATTAATTACCAGGCGTTGCTTGCTGGAAGGACCCTCACGGCGACTTTCCATCTCCATGTTCCGAGGACCCGAACGACCACCGAAACGACCGCGGCGACCGTGATTGTAATCCCTGCCGCGAGACACCGCTGGACCGTCACCGGCGCCCTCCCAATTCCCGACCTCGCCTTTCGGACTGGGGAGGGCCGCTTTGCTCGCCTGATGAACAACATGCTCCCCGAGCGCAGGACGCTGCGACTCCGTCGATGGCGGCTTAGACGATTCCGTCCGACCCGACTGCGGACCCACCCCAGACTCTCGCTCCGCCGGAGAAGCACGAGACCGATGGCCTTCGCCAACGCCCGTCTGCTGCCAATGGCCCTGACCTCGCTGCTGACCGGAAGACGGCCTCGACGCCTGATCCCTCTCGGGACGAACTCCTCGATGATTGGACACCTGCTCG